>JAHWFP010006199.1:0-54327 GCA_023313725.1 Lithobius niger
CTATCGAAAATCAGTTGGGAATGCCTTCCATCACTTTCAGTTACGATCAAGTTGGTAGGCGCGTTGAAATTAAACATAAACTACCTCCAGATTCTAAGTTGTGCTTGTCCTACAGTCTAGCCAGGTTTTTAGGTTGGGACAGATCGGATAGGTTGTTGAGAGAGAGTTATTATGACGATGTAAAGGCCCATACTAGAGCTACTACCGAAAGTATTCTCCAACAATTCAACGATGGGACTTGGTGGGTATCTTACGTCACTTTTGTATCTACCATCAACGTTAGTTTACCTCCCGGTTACTATCAAACGGGACACGAAATCGCGAAAACGTTGAACCAGGCCATGCGAGAAAGAGTACGCGCCTTTAAATATCCTAGGTTTGAATATAGGGAAGTCGGAGATGAATGACCATACGGTTCCCTTCCATCCTTTTATCGCCGTATAATGAAGCTACTCCTCTGGAAGTACTAAGCGTGAGTTTCAACAAGACTTTGTCGAGTAAAATAGGGTTTAAAGCTGACCATTTTTTTCATAGATCGGTTACATCGGAAACAAAGCTTAACTTGGTCGGAGGGTTCGATTCTCTTTATATTTACAGGGACATAGTGGCGGAGACTTTGGTCGGAGATGTTTTGGCTCCTTTGTTGCGAGTGGTTAGAATTGGAGAGGGGGATGTGACTAATGTAATATTTACTAAGCCTTACTACAAACCTCTCGTGCGTCTTAATTTCGAGACCATTAGAGTCTATACTTTGGTCGTCTCCTCCTGCCCCCCCCCCCCGGAAAATTACGTCGTATTTTTATTAAGTGTTTTCCATATTCTACAATTTCGGAACTGGGTCGAATTAAGAAAGCTTTTGACTTGCTAGAGGTCAAAGCCTTTTTTAGTTCGATACCAGTTCAGATATTATAGATAAACACATGTGTAAAGGCGAATTGGTCTGAGACTTCGAAACTGCGTTATTCTAGTCGATGACAAAATTCGAATGATCGGACCAAGGGTCTAACCGATACGCATGTGGTGGAAACACTTGCTCAGGAACCGCGTTTTGTCAGGTTGGCAGCCAACCTGACACGGTTTTTTTTTAGTGTTAGAGGAGGCTTCGTAACTAGTGGCTAAGCATGCAGCCGACATTGTTTTGTTTAGGAAACAATGTTGGAGTGAGAAATCGCCCCCCCCCCCCCTCCCACGTAAAAAACCAATTGCCGAATCCATCTTGCGGGTCGGCAATTGGTTTTTTACGCGTTATCACGAATGACCTTGACCTAATTAAAGCACTTTGAAAAATTAACCAGCACCTGCAACAACATTATTTTACAGCAAACCTGCAAGATCATTACATTGGATTACACGTACAGATACTTTTTCCCTGATTTGAAATGAGATAAAAATTTATGGAGTAAAAATCCAATCTTGAAATTGGCTTTCTCCATAGGCCCCGCCCCCCACAACAAAAAGAAATACACTTGAACGAATAAAGAAACCACACCACAGTACCATTAACAAATTTGAGATATCATTTACAGATTTTAATACGGGATCAAATTCTATGTCAGTCTTCAGCTCGTGTCAACTTTACAACAAATATTCAGTGCTCCTTGAGGCCTCTTGAATTATAGGGCCAAAAAAAAGTACCTTGTTTTACGGGAGTTTATCACCCAAAAACAACATGCGGGCGGGCTGTTTTTATTTTTACTTTTTAACCAAAATCTAGCTTGCACAGGTGAGAAAAACAATTGTGCTAGATTGACATTAAATTTTATCTAGGCCTACATTTTTTTTTCTGAATGGCTCTTTTAAGAAACTTGGAACTTTACACAATGGATAGATATTTCTGTTTATTGTTCGTAGATCTCGTCCACCCTGTTTGTTTTGAAAAAGAATAAAAAAAATTAACGCGCACGATTTTTGGAGATGTGGGCGCTCCTGTAAAACAAGATTTTTTTTTATTTGCCATATCTGAAGAAAATACGAAACTGATAGAAGACAAAAAATAATAATACATTCTAACAAGCAAGCGAGAAGTTTCTGGTTCATATCACTGAACATAGAGTGCCATCTATTGAGAGAATTGTAATACACTTAACTGAATGATGTGAGCTACTGAACATAGAGCGCCATCTATTGACAGAATTGTAATACACTTAACTAATTGAATGCTGTAAGCCACTGAACATAGAGCGCCATCTATTGGAATCAAACCAAACGAAAAATAAATAAAGGCTGAATATGCATCCAACTCAGGTAGACACTTTTTACCAAGTGCTGAATCAAAAGTAAATAAGCCTCCTACACACAGACAGTGTTAGTGTCTTTTCTGGTTCAGTAAGGCACCACAGCCTTACTGTTGTTGAATTTCGTCCAAGGGATTCTTAAGAATTTCAATGATTTCCGGAATATTTTGGAGGAACGAATTCCATTCCGCAAAATTTATTTCGCATTGGGTTATCGGAATCATGTTGGATAGGAATCGGAATCGGTTGGATAGGAAGTTACCACCGAGATATCTTTTGATCTCTAGAGGAGCTTTTAAACCAAAAGAATCGAAATAAAAACAGCAGCTGGGCCCTCGACTGAAATAACACACCCAGTGGCTTCCTGGAGCTGAGGAGTCTTGTAAATTGACTATGCCACTCTCTCCATTCCGCCGCAGACGTTGAGGAAGGAGGTCTTTGCTAAATGTTGCTCTGTAATTGGTAACGCCTAATTTTTCGGCATATCTGTTTAAATCTACGTTACTCAGAGCCCTGTTTAATGGGACACGTGCTTCAGATAAAAACCTCGTCCAGGGTTTTGGTTTTTGGTAGTTTTTCTTTTTTGTGACGTCCTCTTTTTTTTAAGTTTTTTAAGTCCGGCTCCCTTCTTTCTATATATGGCGAGTTCCTCCATGGGTGCGTTATGCCGTTTCAATTCTTGCAGCTGCCTGGCGTTATTCCTGGCCGAGTTGACGGTTCTGGAGATTGCAGATGCTGCTCCAGCTAAACCACCGATGGCGCTCAACCCCGCCAGGGCGGGTAGGAGAGGAATTATGCCGCCAGTTTGATTACGAGAAAGTTTCAAGCTCAGTCCTCGACCTGCCTTGCGAGCCTTCAATACTTTACCGTGTTGCGTTTTAGTGAGTGGAAGCGTCACGTTCCCTCTCTTTAGCTGAGAATTGGGAAGGCGAAAAGAAGGAACTTTGCCAGCTTTGACGTGTTTTAACATTTTTTGCTTTTGATGGGGAGTCAAAAAGACTGCTACGTTTTTGTACATGATTTTTCCTCTGTATGAAAAAAAAATAATAAAATAAAATATCATACCAAACCTCGACTTTACTCCTGTCCAATTTCAAATACATTTTTCTGTCGCTAATAACCAAAGCTAAAGCTTTCGTGTTTGAAGGGACGGCAGTTCCGAAGCGCATTTTTACTTTCAAATCTATGACTGACGATGACAATCTTTCAGACTGCTTTGAAACGTCCAGTGCAACCAAAGGATAATTCTTCGAGAACATATTGACTTCATAAGCTGGTCCGGAGGATCCTGACCCCAACCCGTAGTACTGCTTCCTAAAATCTACGATCATTTGATACAAGTTAGAAATGTTACCTTGCGGAAAATTTAAATTTAAGTCGAGAAAAGGGTAACGTTCGGAATTGAGCGTTACGTGGACGTCTGTAAAGTTACAGTGATCGAAGACTGCCGGATTTTTTTTCGCATCGTTGTCTCTGGCCGTCTGAAAACCAATTACTATCCACCTCGGGCGTTGAACAGAACTGGTGGTGATCAATCTCCAAGCGCAGCTTGTCGAGGTGGGAAGGTCTAACTGGTCAGCGTACCAGTGTCTGAATGCGAGGGGGATGCTGATGCCAGAATCCACCATGGCGTACAGTTTATTTTTTGACCATCGGAGGGAATCACGTGCGGGAGGAACCAAGTTATTTGTTCTAAGACTATCTTGCCGGCATCAACCCCCAACGCTCTGAATATAGCATTATCGTCCGACGATCGAATAAGCACCAGCGTTTGTTGACAAGCATATAAAATTTTCGTATAGTCTTCGCAAAAGCCCAGTAAGTGGGACAATGGCACGGCGAAGGAAAAACTGCCTTTCGGGTTGCGGGCAAAGAGCACGTCTCTTTTGTGTTTCAGAATCAAATTCGTAGTATCGTCTGTTGAAGATGCATTATGGGAGTCCAAAATCCATCCTCTATTGGTCAATTCTGCTTGCTGCTCCGGAGAGTAACTTACTAAGCCTTTAATGGTGCTTGCAAAACCGGGCATATTTAATTGGTCGACTGTCTTGTCGCCTATTTTATATTGTATCATGCTAAATAAATATGCGGCTGCGTTATTCACCAAAGCAATTTTATCTGTCACGGTGTATGCCGAACTGTCGGAACTCTTGACAAGAACACCTTTCACGTGAATGTAGCTTTTGTGCGGGTGGGTGAATAAATCTTGGTTCTGAACCGTAATTCTGATTTCGCTGTTGGGAGTATTCACATTCGTACCCAGTATTGGCCCGTACTCGTGATAATTGTAACTGACGACTGATTCGTCCAGTATGAATGGTTCTGTAAGGTTCAGATATTCCTCATTGCTCTCCATCTTTAGGCACTGATGAGACTGTCTATGAATTTGACGTTTTCAGGACTCAGAAATTGTTGCCTTCTAGCTCTGAAAGTTTCGTTATTCCCCCCTTTTGCTCGTGGCAATGTTTCTCTCTTATAAAAGCCTCCCAATTGGTTGTGGACGATTGGTTCTTTAGCTAAAGGTAGACTGGGAACAGTCGGTTTAATAAAATTCTTATTAAATTTCAACATTTTAGGTTTATTTTTTTCGTTAGTGTAGTCTAATCGTTAATGTCTCACCTCTCAAATTAACAGGCCTGTTGGCCTGGTCGGTCAACCAAATTCTAATACAATAAAACACGTTTTTAGTAACGGGCAGATATATCAGATTGTGAGGCGAAGAAACCACTTTATATCCTGGGGAGACATTAGGGAAAAACGAGTAGAGAGTCGGTTGTGATGATCCGTTCACGTAAGAACCCGAAACCAAGTCGCAATGTACCAGTATGCTATTTACATTATTATGTTGACAGTGTTTGGTCTGATGTATTTCCCAAATTCGTAAGTCTTAGCTTCGAAACCAAAAATCTTTCCGATACTGGACGGTTCAGAAAAATCAACCTTATATCTCCTGTCAGTAATAGTTAGTTCGCACTTTAGAGTGTTTACGTTGCCATTTAATAGAACGTAGGAAACGTTATTAGTCTCGTCCCAATGCTTGCTCTTTTTGAATTTTCTGTAAATGATGTTTATAATTTCGTCTAATTCATAACAACCTTCTGAGACGACGATTTTAATCCAGGTGTTACCGCCGTCCGCGCTGTAAGTGAAATAGTCGGTCATGTCCTCTATAACGTTAGGAATGGAGTTGTAAGTTTCCAGATTGACTAGAGCCAATTCATGAGCGCCTTCCAATATCAACAGGGAAGGAAAACTGGTCACAAAGTCAGTTTTTTCAGAGGAAAGTATGATCGACATATTCTCAGTTTAATACATTAGTTAACATCTACCGAATTCACCGATCAGTTTTCGGTACTCTCCATCGGACAGCAATGCTTTGCTCCGCATTTCTGTGAAAATGTGCACGAATTCTTCGTCCAGAGAATTATTGCCAGCCTCTGTAGAGGCTCTGAGGAGCTTCAGTCTTTCGCACAAGTCATTTGGATCTCTATAGAACCAGTATCCTTTCCCTACAACCTCGGCAGGTCTGCCCCAAACAGGTTTTATAAAAGTCGTGTACTTGAAACCGGCGCTGGACTTTAGACTTCTCGTACTGTCGTCGTTGTTGTGATATATGGCTTTACTCCTCTTCAGAATATCGTGGTAGTTCAAAAGGCTAGCATCTCCATCCGGTGGCTTCGAAGGGTTTTTTAACATAACCAACTGCCACAAATCGTCCGTCCCTTCGTACTTTTTTCCTCCCACGATCAAGTCGTCGTCTTAAAATTGTACCTCCATTGCACCAATCATGTAACGTTTAGTCTCCGGGTCGTATCGAATGCCAAAAGTGGGGTCAGTCAGAGTCTCTCGAGTGGCAAACATGCTTAGATACTTGGTAGCTAGCGGAACGAGTCTGACTGCGGAATCTCCGAGTAAAGAGGCCTCTTCCATTTGTCTCCTACGAGCTCCCGGCGTGAGGGCAAGTGACATGTCGGAGGGCGGGTCAGGTAATGGACCCATGGAATTGGAGAGTCGTCTCCTGGCACCCGCGCGAAACTGTATCTCGCCATCGTCACTGTCTATGTTCTCGTCTTCAGTATCGACGCGGCCCGTTGCTGCTTCCAGAGCTTTCTGAATATGCTCTAACCGTTTCCCGTGATATTTTTCTTGTTTCTTCTGTCCAGCCTCTAGAGCCAACAGTTCTTTGATTTGTCGTTGACGCTGAGCCGAAGCCTCGCTTCCCTGTAGCATCTGCATTTTAGTCTGGTCTACTATAGGATCAACTACTGGTTTAAATATCTTTTGCAAATGTTCAGATTCTGTCTGCTTTTCTAGTTTTATATTTTGAAATTTTTGTTTCAGACGCTTTTTAGAGCCTCGTACTGATCGACCGCTTTCTGGGGTTTGCATCTCTTATTTTTAGTTTTAGTAGACATGACAGTTTAGTACTTTATAAAATAATGTGTAAGTCAACAAACGTTAATGTCAACAAAAACCTTCGGCAGACACGTCGTTGTTAGTCGAGCATTCTTCTATACCTTCGATCCAAGGGTTTAGTTTTATCGATGAGTAGGAATCCGTACGGAACAGAGTTCCAAACCTCACCACACATGCTACGAAACTCGTCGAAAATCATGTCACCACTAATGTGGTTATTGAAGACATGTTTGAGGTTTGCTTCATCTTGCCTGAAGAGAATTATAATGTTGGAATTATCTCGAATAACTCTCTTGGGTATCCTGCTGTAAGTCTGACATAAATAAAAGATCGAGGTGTCCGCGTGCCTGCCGTAGGCAAAATAGCGTTCGATTCTGTCTTGTTTCTCAATCATGAAATCGTCCAATAAAATTACCGTTTTGCCACATGGCAGTTCTTCTGGTGGTGGGATATCTTCGTTGTTGGAACAAAAGGTAGCTACGCCCGGACATATTTCCTCGAAAGCTCTCCTGAGATGGAAATATTTGTTTTGAAATAAAGACTTGGAGTACACGCGCAGGCCGTCATAATTCAACCAACCTGGATTGCAAATGAAATTTATAACTAAATTGGTCTTTCCACAACCGGCAGGGCCGCAAATGATGCACTTTACGTCCTCTGGAAACTTCACTAAATTACCAGTCGATGGTCGCTTATTTACATCGGCTATGTCATAATTTAACACTTTCATCTTTCAGCTGCTTTAAGAAAAAAAATGGTATTTTGATAAATTCTCTGCAAATCTAGTATCTAAAATACCTTTTTATTCTCATTTTATAAATAAACAGATGTACTACCTCAAATGCAGAAGAGTTACAGCCAATCTAAAATACCTTTCATTCTCATATTATAAATAAACAGAGATGTACTGCCTCAAATGCAAAAGAGTTACAGCCAGTAAATATGTCAGGCACGTTGTGACTAAGAATTATCGACAACTGCTGAAGGGCGAGTGTAAAGTGTGCGGCACGAGGAAAGCACAGTTTCAGAAGAGCAGAGGCTCTGGATTGTTGAACAGCGCGATAGACAAGTTGCCGGTGGAACTTCACATTCCGGGATACAACTATTGCAGTCGGGGAACAAAACTGAACAAGAGACTGAACAGAGGCGACGCTGCCATCAATTCTCTGGATGAGGCCTGCAAACAGCACGACATCGAATACTCTGCCAAACCAGACTTGGAACGAAGGCACGAAGCTGATAGAAAGTTGGCCTCCGATGCAGTAAAAGTAGCAAAATCTAGCAAAACTGGTCTGAAAGAGAAGTTGGCAGCAGCTGCTGTAGCCGCAGCTACGAAAACCAAAGTAAAGTTGGGAATGGGAATTAAAAAAAAAAAGATTAAATGGAAACTTTAGTGGAGGAGCTACACAAGCCAGCTAGGCGAAACTTTCCGAGGAGGCGCGTTATTAGCCACGGGATAGGTGATTTAGTTCAAGCGAACCTGGTGGAGATGATACCTTACGCGGAACAAAATGAAAATTACAAATACTTGCTGACTGCCATCAATGTATTCTCTAAATACGCTTAAGCCGTCCCTGTGAAATCGAAGAATGCCGCGGGTGTCACTGGCGCTTTTAACGAGATATTAAACACTATGTCTAATCCACTTAAAAGCCTGCAAAGCGATGAAGGGAAGGAATACTATAATAAAGATTTCGCAGCACTAATGAAACGTCACAAAATAAACCATTATTCTACCAAGTCAGACCCCAAGGCAAGCGTAGTAGAATGCCTAAATCGCACATTGAAGTCGAACATGTGGAAACAATTCACTCTGCGAGGTAACCACAAGTGGATAGACATTATAGATGAAATTGTCAAAGATTACAACGACAGAGTTCATTCTACCATTAAAATGAAACCATCCGAAGTAACTAAACGCGATGAACCGGAGATCAGAAACATATTGCTGAAAAAGATCCCTTCCAAAAAGAAGAATAGTTTCAAAGTCGCGGATTTAGTAAGAGTGACAACGGAAAAATCTGTATTCGACAAGGGATATTTGCAAAACTTTACCAACGAACTGTTCGAGGTGAGTGAAGTCAGAAAAACTCGACCGACTTGCTACAGGTTGGTCGACCAACTGGGTAGTAAAAACGAAGGCACTTTTTACGAGCAAGAGTTGCAGAAAACTAACGTGCCGGATCTGTTTTTAGTCGAAGAGATTATGAAGACTAAAAAAGTGGGAGGGAAAACTCGTTACCTCGTCAGGTGGAAAGGCTACGACGAGCGCTTCGACAGTTGGCTCGACGAAAAGCCAGTTGTTCTAGGAAAATAACAACAAAAATACCAAATTTTTCCTCTTTTTATTCATATTATTAAACTGAGACCAGGACATTGAAATTATTACTGTTCATGTTATTTATATTATTAAACAGAATCATTCAGTTGGAGCGATGGAAACCACAAACTTTACCTGCGTTTACTGCGCTCAAACGTATCCTACCCGAGAAAGATTGATACAACACCTCGTAGAGACACACAGGAATAGTTACCCACCCTAGTGCGATTGCTTCGAGAGGGTGTTGGGCTGTACAGATGATCCCATACTCTGTGAGCAAGGACTCGAACACAGAAAGTACAAGAAAGCTGTGCAAGCTGTAGACCCGTTGTACCTTTTAATGTTGATGCGAAGAGGTATAGAAGCTCTACTGTACGAATGTCTCCGGCAATTGGTGACTTGCAGAGCTCAAATTGGTTTAGGAGTGAGTTTCGTTCGAAATGGCCAAGAGATACCAACTGGATTTCAGTCCCGCTACTCCGCAATCTATAATCCATTAGATATTCCCAAGTTACTGGACGCAGCTTATGCTAAAATCCAACGTTCCATCGAAGAATTCGCCGAAAGAGGGAATGGTTGGGTGATAAATCGCTCCTACGAACTCACAATCCGAGTAGCAAAAATCGACCCGCTCAGACCGGGCTCTTACATTCCTCTGCCAGCAAAATTAAAAAAGAAGTGGAAGTGTGTAGTCAATGTTCAAAATTTCACAGACCACAAGTGCTTCTTGTATTCAATTCTGGCTGCCAAACACAAATTAAGCATGGTGAAACCGAAAGAATACGAAGTATACGAGAGAACGGTAGATTGTTCGATGCTGGATTTTCCAACGCGGCTGGATCACATTGACGCATTCGAGATGGCCTACAATCATTTATCGATCAATGTGATTGCTTATACCAAAGAGAACGGCTTGCATCCCCTTCGTGTGAGCACGAATTTTAAAGGCCAACCCGTAGATCTTCTTTTAATTACCGACGAGTCGACAAATTTTCACTACTGCGCCGTCGTGGATTGTGACCAATTTCTCCGACACCAGGGATCGGGAAGCAACCCGAAATATTACTGTCGAAATTGTTTCGCCGCTTATGGAAAGGCATCGCTGAGAGAGAAACACAAACTGGACTGTACCAGAACCAATCCGTCACCTCAAGCGCTCAAATTCTTAAAACCGGGCGAAAACATTTTTAAGTTTGAAGCTTTCAATAGAAGAAATATTCACCCCAAAATCATATACGCCGATTTCGAGTGCCTTCTGAAACCCGTTCCTTCCTCTAACAGCTCCGGGAAGAAAATCAACCACCATCAACCTTGCAGTTTCGGTTACGTCGTGGTGGGGTCTGGAAACTTTCAAAAAGCTGCTTATTACCTGGGAGAGGATGCCGTTGAAGAATTCCTCGATCAGTTGGTGATTGAAGCGCACGAGTACGACGAAACATTAAAAAGAGTCCAACCACTATGCCTCACTCCGGTCCAAGAGGCCGATTTTAACCACGCCGTAGACTGCATCTACTGCAAAAAGCCATTCGGTTCAAAAGACGACAAAGTCCGGGATCACTGCCACGTTACCGGCCAGTACAGAGGAGCTTCTCACTCGAGTTGTAATCTGAATGCCCGAGAGCGCACCACCATCCCCGTGGTATTTCACTGTCTCGAAGCTTACGATATGCATCTACTGGTAAGAGCGGTGCACAAGTTTCCGAAAAAAGTAGAAGTCCTCGCGAGAAATACGGAGAGGTTCATGAGTATGACCATTACCGTTGAAACGGGATGGGATGAAAAGAAAAAAAAGAAAAGGTACGTTCGGCTTAAGTTCGTAGACAGCTATAATTTTCTCTCCTCTTCGCTGAAAACTTTGGCGGAGAGACATAAACGAGATTACGAGTTTAGGACGGTAAAGCTGTTCTTGAAAGCTGGTTGGAAGGACAAATGGTTCCTTCCCGACGTCCAGGAAGAGACTGCCATGGATCTGTTAACCCGTAAGGGTTATTACCACATGTTTCCAGCATGAGTGTGTTCGAAAAGCAGTCTTTACCACCGAAAGAATACTTTTATTCCAAACTCAAAGAAGAAGGCCTAACTGACGAACAATACGATCACGCCAAAAAGATTTGGAGTATGCTGAAAATCAAAAAGTTTTCCTCCTACCACGAAATGTATCAGCTAACCTACTGTCTGCTTTTGGCAGACATTTTCGAAGAATTCCGCAGGATCTGCTTGCGAGACCACGACATAGATCCGTGCTATTACGTCTCCACCCCAGGGTTTAGCTGGGCGGCAGCTCTAAAGATGACCAAGGCCGAACTGGAACTATTTACTCACGCTAGCAAACATAACTTCATCTTGTCGGGAATACGGGGTGGAATTAGCTTCATTAGTCGAAGGTTCGCGAAGGCCAACAACCCGTACATTCCCGAAACGTACGATTCAACAAAACCTTACAAGTACATCATCGATTGGGACCTCAATAGCGCTTACGGCTGGGCCATGAGCCAGCTGCTGCCTTACAACGGCTTTAGGTATTTGACTAAAGATGAGATTAGAACTTTCGACGTGACTAAGATAGCAGACACGTCGTCGGTAGGATACATTCTGGAAGTAGATCTGTACTACCCGAACAAACTTCACGAGCTCCACAACGACTACCCGCTTGCTCCTGAAAAATTTGAAATAAGAGAAGAATTAGTTTCCGACTATTCGAAATCTTTGTTGCGAGGAAAACCAGTGAAACCTGTCGTGAAGCTAGTGGCCAACCTACTGGGGAAGATGCATTACGTAATTCAGTACCGTAACCTAAAATTCTACCTCGAACACGGCTTTGTCCATCGTCACATCAGGAGGGTGCTGAGTTTCAATCAGAAGCCCTGGTTGAAACAATATATAGATTTTCATACGGCAAAACGAAAGGAATCGAAGACGGTGTCTGAAGGGGAATTTCACAAGTTGTGTCCTAATTCGGTGTTTGGGAAGACGATTGAACAGAAACAGAAAAGACTCAAAGTCAATCTATGCACCGACAGCAAGCGAGCCATCAAATATTCCACCCAACCCAACGCCGATTCGTTTTGGATATTGCACGAAAACATGGTTCAGATCAACTCGAAAGTACGCAAGGTGACGTGCGATCTTCCCACCTACTCGGGGTTCGCCATACTAGAGTTGTCCAATCCTTCTCTACGAATTTCACTATCGATACATACGTCCCCAATATGGTGATCGAGCAAGACTGCTGTTCATAGACACGGACTCACTGTGTTATTGCATCGAAACCGTGGACGTGTACGCGGACATGGCTAAAAACATGAGTAGATTCGACACTAGAAACTACGATCGTCAACACCCACTGTTCTGCAACGTCAACAAGCAAGTGTTGGGAAAGATGAAAGATGCCACGAAGGGAGCACCGATAACAGAGTTTGTGGGGTTGAGTAGCAAGATGTATTCGCTTGTGACGTCCCAAACCGAAACGAAAAAAGCGAAGGGAATTTCCAAGAGATTCGTGGAGAAACACTTAAGCCACGAAGATTACATGGTGACTCTCCATTCGAATCGGGAACAAAGAGGGAGTTGGTACAAGATCGCCAGTGACAGCCATCACCAGCTGGCCACGACCGTGGTGAATAAATCCCTACTGTCGGCCTACGATGACAAGAGATTCCTCGTAAACGAAGTAGAAACTTTTGCTATCGGACATCGTGGCATCAATTATATACAATACCATGAGGATGAAGACTACGATGTGGATGACTATCTTAATAAATTGATCATGAAGTCTATAGACGATGACGATGACGGAGTATGGACAGGTATGTCCGACGGAATAATAAGCGATGAAGAGGCGGAAACTCGGTGGAACGGGGATGAAGTGGAACAGAGGCTGAAAGAAGTTGATAATGTCGAGGTTCGAGAAGCCGAGATGAGGAAATTGCGGATGAGGGAGAGTAGGCAGTTGAAAGTGCAAAATCCAGAAGAGTGGAAGAAGAGAGCCAGGGATAAACGAAGACGGTTAGATAGGGATAGGCACGCCACACTAACTCCTATCCAGAAAAAGAAAAAACAAGCTGCGGAAAAAGACCGACGTGCGAGAATGACTGACGAAGAGAAAATAGTGTTCAGGGAAAAAAGAAGGTTGGCTCAAAGAGAGCGAAGAGAGAAAAAGAAACGAATGGCTCGGTGATTTGTTGCTTGTAATAATGTTTGTTGAATAAAATATAAATAAAATATTTTTTTTTATTAAAGAACAAACTCTAAGATACATTCTCATCATGGATGCCACTAGCAGTTATTTTATGCTGAGTAAATACCTCAATGTCACGATTGAAAGCGGACTGACTCTCGTTTTTAACAAACAGGCAGGGCTTACCACAGAGTTGAGACTCAACTCGTTGGAATGGACCTACCTATATTGACTGGGTGAAAAGATCAACAGATCTGTACTCAATCAGTGGAGGGAGAAATTGCAGTCCAATGACGAAGAAGAAAATAGGTTCGCCTGGAAAGGTTGGGAAAGCACGGACGAGAGTCTATGGAAAAGCGTTACGGATCCCACTTCGAAACAGGTTTTCGAGCCGTTCATCGAAATAGCCGGAGAAGTGTTAATCGAGCAATTGGAGCTAACTGTACACGAAAAACATATGTTGGCAATAATGTTGGAACTGTCCAAACTCGACAGCAGAAACAAAATGAAATTCTTGTTGGATTTTAAAATGAAAGCGCTTCGTGTCGGAAAGGAGAAAAGAATCAGAGTATGATTTACGAATGACGACACGCAAGTGCACTTTGTGGAATACGACCCTAAAACAACGGCGGTGGTTACTTTGTTACAACTTTCGTTTATGGAATGGTCCGAGCTCTACAAACACTTTGCGAGCATAGATAAACTCATGGGGAAAGTTTCCGAAGACGAATAAACATTTCTCCATTCGGACTGCCTCTGGGTGGCACTACAACCAACCAGTAAAAAAAAATAAAAAATTTTCATTCACGAGCAGCACAGCCCCTTGTAGGGTAAGTATCGTCTACTATTTAAGTTTTCGAAAAGGTTTTCGTAGGTTAAGTTGAAGGCAGGCCCGGTATTGTAGTAGGTCTGTTTGAGTCAGTCCGTATTGTAGTAGGTCTGTTTGGGTATGGATAACAATGTTATCCAATGGGTTTTTTGACGCCAGGCCCGTCATCGTAGTAATTTACATCTACTAGTGGGGAATGAGCTGAACTGTCACCATCAGTGCTGCATTTTGTTCGTTCTGTTCGGTGCTTCAGGAAGGTACTGTATGTTTCATTGGATTGGCTGATCGTTCCAATTTTCGATAGGGCGGAAAGAAGTAGAAGATTATGTTATAGGTACCTGTTACGGCAGTGCGACTTTTTTTTTGTTTGTTTTAAGGCCTGCTACGCAATTCCTTTTGACCGAATTAAAAAAACCCGTGAAAAGCATCAATTTTGGTCAAGAAAAATTGGGGTAATTCATCACGTTTGTAAATGCTACCCTGCTATTCCATCATGTTTGCCTTACTTCATTTAAAATTCGTTTTAGTTCCGAAAAGTTTTGTATTAGTTATGGGCACAGTTAAAGATACTTGCAGGAAGGACTGAACGCAGATGCTTGAAATAACTATTGCCTAACAGCAAGTTAACAGGGACAGATTTCCATACAATTAAAATTGTGTATTCGAACCAGATACAGCTGATATAGAAACCGAGTTAAACAAAACCCAAAACCCGATGGTTCTGTCAAGACAGTCAAATTCAAGCATACAGATTTTCTTGCTTTGCTCACGTGTTAAGTCGTAGTTTACTGTCAGCAGACAAATATTTAGGTACAATGTGTGAAATATGAGGCCCCCTGGATTCTTAGTGTAGGTTCAACTGTACCTATTGCACATGCCTAAATCCGCCACTGTCCGAAGCACAATTTCATTATGAGGTACAGTTGCCAGTATAGCGAATATGCATGACGCAGACGCAATATGGACATTAAGGGCTAATAACGTATTTCAAGTTGTGTTGAAGGCGAGCAAAGTGAAGAACACTCTCAAGAATGCTCAACAAATGCTTAACAATGCTCAAAGAATGCTCAACAAATTTGGTGCTGCCATTGATGATCTCCATGAGCACTCTGTTTCAGTCGAGTCACTGGATTCCTCATGAAGTCTCCTCATGAGCGGGAAAATGGAGCCACGATGATTAATTCTGATACTCTTCGGCAGGGTTGATTAAGGAGGCAGTAACGCTTTTCTGAAAGTGCGATGAAAATAAGACCTGTTTCCACCAACAGCACCCGGACCCAGAGGGAGGCGAAATTTCTCGTAGGAGGCGAAATTTATCGTAGGAGGCGAAATTACACAAAAAATGGCTGCATCGTTGCAATGGTAACCATGATAATAGCGACAATACCTGCGGAAATTGACGAAATACTCGTGCGTGGGCAACACCCGAAGTTTAAGAACTTATTCTGCGTTCGATTAAAACTGTCGTGTATTAATCATTAGTGGGACTCACATACATTCAGTACTAAATCGTCCTGTTTATTCACTTACGACATAGCAGGCTTATACAGTACCAAACACGTTGGGTTTGCGTGATCACTACGACAAAAAAGGCTGCCGCTAGTACGGGGGGGCCACACATGCACAGCTATGGAGCTATGGTGCTCCAACAACTACAATGCTACATTAAGAGCTATGGTGCTCCAACAACTACAATACGCTATAACATACGACAACTCTTTTTTTTTAATGCAACCTACTAAGACCTTATTGCACAAAATCATTCAAATACTTGGGCGGCTTAGTAACCCGTCCGGCTCTTGTCACTTGTGGACTAGGGGTGGCAGGCTTACCATTTTCAGATAAGGGATCACCAGTGAGAGAGACAGAACAAGGTCTAACGAGAAGCTCAGCATCACCGCTTGCGGAAATTCCTTCGCCAAAATCGAAAGTAATTGGCGTTTCAGTAAAAGTTTCTTTTGTTTTCATTAGGTGTTTGCTTGTTCTTCTCAGTGGTGTTCCCTCTTCTGTCACAATGTTGTATGACCTTGGATACGCAGTTGGACTTTTAATTTTACAAGGTTTCCATACCAACCCTGTACCTTCCAACATCACCCTCTGCCAGTGCCGGCAGCTGTTTAGCTGATTGATCATAATGATCTTTCTGTTTCCCTTGCCGATCCAAAAGTAGCTGTCTTACATCACAATTGAAATTTGGCATAAGCCGAGTTTGTTTGGTTGGCACTTTAGTTCTTAGACTCCTATTCATTAACAACTGGGATGGCAAAAGTGGTAGCCCAGATACAGGTGTAGTTCTGAACTCCAACAGAGCTAATTCAGGGTCAGTGCCCGTTTTGTTAGCCTTCTTTAGCAAGTGTTTCACTGTCTGTACGTGCCTCTCAGCCAATCCATTAGACTGGGAATACCGAGGGCTTGACGTGATGGGTTGAAAGTGCCATTCTTCACTAAACTGTAGAATGTATGAGAGTTGAAAGGCATATTATCGGAGATAAAATACTCAGGAATTCCCAACTGTCCAAAAATATCCTTGCAGCCCGCAACAACTGATTTTGCGGTTTTGTTCCTCAGACGTACAACCTCGGTATATTTTGAAAAATAGTCGACAACAAGAAGGTAGCTATGGTTGCCATATTCAAAAATGTCGCCCCCTACTCTCTGCCATGGATAATCTGGAACAGGATGAGGGATCAGCGGTTCTTTTTGTTTGGTTGGTCGAAACGTCAAGCAAGCCGGGCATGAAGCAGTGATTTCTTCAATATCTTTGGAAAGCCTAGGCCAGTAAAAGTTCTACCTAGCTCGAGATTTCATTTTATCTACACCCAGGTGTCATTCATGGAGCAATTTAAGTAGCTTTGGTCTTAATGTACTTGGGATGAATAACTTTTTGTTAAACGAAATCAAGTTACCAGAGATATGGAATGAGAACCGGCTCTGCCAAAACGGCTGTATCTCAGGTTTAAGTTGACTTTTGTGCTCAGGCCAACCTTGCTTTATGACGTCATATAGCCGTTTTGATTCCCCATCTTGAACATTGTGTTGAGACAATAGTTTTACCCACTCATGTGAGACTACACCTGACTCCTTCAATTCATGCACTTTGACAGGAGGCTTACTCGTCACCTGTGTAGCTGGAAAATTTCTGGACAGTAAGTCGGCAATGTACATTTCTGGTCCTGGTTTGTACACAAGGCTAAGCTTATACCTTTGGAGACGTAAAACAAACCGTTGTAGTCTCAGTGTTATTTTGTCAAATGGTTTTTTAACAACTGCAAGTAACGGCTTATGATCTGTATGAACTTCAACATCTACTCCATAAATATAATAATGGAATTTTTCACACGCATTCACAATAATCAACAATTCTTTTTCAATTTGAGCGTAGTTAGCTTCGGTTTTTGTTAGTGCTCTTGAGGTAAACAATCCTTGTACCAAGCTTCCGCCTAAACCAGATTGAGATGCGTCAACTTGAAGTACAATTTTAACCCCCGGTTTAAAATGTGTTAATTTAACAGCTTGGCAAATTGAATTCTTTAACTGTTAAAACTGCTTTTCGTAACTGTCATTCCACGTCCACTCGACATCTGCTTTGTTTAGTTCCCGAAGTGCAGCTGTGGACTGAGTAAAGTGAGGAATGTAGGGCATGAGATAGTTAACCATACCTAAAATAAGTCTTACATCATGTTTGTTTTCTGGAGGGGACAGGTCCTTAATTGCTTGGACCTTGTTAGGGTCTACTTGGGTTCCTTCACTCGTCACTATCCTGCCCAAATACTTCACTTTAGTTTTACAGTATTGAACCTTGTTGTCATTAAATTTGGCATTTTCAAGGCGTGCTTTATCTAGTAGGCTTTTCACATTGGAGTCATGTTCGAGTTTAGTTTTTCCCCCTATAATGAAATCATCTGTCGAGGTACCTGTACCAGGAAGGGAACCAAACAACTGATCATTCACTTTTTGAAAAATGTCAGGGGCGACACAAACCCCAAAAGGAAGCCGATTAAATTTAAATCTGCCGAAAGGGGTGTTGAATGTTTTCAAAAGAGAGCTCTCGTTATCAAGTTTAATTTTCCAAAACCCACATTCCAGATCTAACACAGTGAAATATTTCATATCATTTAACTTACCCATGAGCTCTTCAGGGGTAGGCATTTTGTAATGCTCTCGCTTTAATGAGATTGAGATCTTTTGGCTCTATACAGACTCTTAGTTCACAGACTTTTTCCACTATTAAGACTATTGACCCAATCTGTTGGATGATTGACTGGGGTTATTATTTCGTCTTTCACCATATTGGCCAATGTTTCCTCTAATTTCTTATGTAAACTAAGTGGCACTTTTCTAGGGGCATGTATTATTGGTTTTACCTTTGGGTCAACCTCGAGGTGATACTCCCCTCATAGCACCCTATCCCTTTAAAAACATCTGCATACTCTTTCTTAATTGCAATAAAATCGCTGCTCTGTTCTGTTTTATCACTTTTTTTTACCTGATACCTGTTCTATTTTTGAACACTTTTTATCACATGAGCGTATTTTATCTGTTTTAATCATGTGAATTTGGTCGCCTGTTTGGCGCTCAAGCAAACCTAGTTTTTGACAAGTGTTTAGGCCTAGTAATGGGGGAGATTTTGTGTTCACCACAACAAACTCTATGTTGATTTGAATACTCCCAATTTTACACTTCAATACTGTTTTGCCAATTGGGTGTAACTTCTGACCCCCATATGCAGTAAGAGTCACTCCAGTTTTTTTTTTAGTGGAGGTTTATTCTTGAATCTGTTGTATTCAGTCAGAGGTAACACATCAATTCCAGCCCCACAGTCTAACTTGCAATTGATGTTGATTTCGCCGCAGTCTATATTTTCATACCAAGATGTTGAAATCGACGTATCTCTTCTGTTGTTGCGACATATCCCACAAAAATACCTTGTTCGTCTGGTTCTTCTATCAGATGACGACTCGGTAACATAGTGCACTTCTCGTCGATAGTTACGATTATCTCTGGGTCTTTGTCTTCCTTTCAGCTGCGATGATGGTATGTCTTCATCTGGTGTTCTGCATTTTGAAGCAAAGTGGTTTGGTTTTCGGCATTTGTTGCACATTTTCCTGAAAGCTGGGCATTACCTTCTTTCATGATTACTGCCACACTTATTACAGGCAATCACAGCTTTCTTTCTATCTCCAGTTCGATTTTTGTGAACAAAATCCACTGATTTAGAATCAAATACAAGTTGGTCCCTCATGAGCCTTGTTTCATAGCCTCTGACCATTTCCAATACTTTTACTAGCGAAATATCACCTTTCTCAAGAATACGATCTTTTAAATGTTCATCTTTTTGGACCATAATAACACGATCTCTTATGATCTTTTCTTTCTGATCACCGAATTCACCTTTTTCTGCCGCAATCTTCAGTCGTGTTACAAAAATGATCGATACTTTCGGCTGTGTGTGGTTCCATATGATACACTTTCATTCGATCATATATGGTTGTTTTCCGCTGGTGAACATATGCTTCAAACTTGGACACCAGGTGGCTGAGAGAGGCTTTGTGTTCTGGCGCTTGATATTCGAATGTGTCCATAATGTCCTTGCCTTCATCCCCGATTAAATGTCTCAAGATTCCTATTTTGACTTTATCAGATTTCTCATCTGCTTCTGTTGCCTCCAAATAACCATCATAATCACGTTTCCATTTTCGCCTGTTCTGTTGCACGTTACCTACGACAGATAAAGGGAAGGTGAGTGGAAGCTTTTCAAAATTGCCCGCCATTTTTCTTTTCTTTTTGTTTTACACACGAGGCACCTTTTTGGATGTTTAGTTCTTATTTTCTGACAACTTACTCGTTTTCTTCAACTGCCGTGGATGTGGATTGTCACCCCACTCCTGACACCATGTCGTGTATTAATCATCAGTGGGACTCACATACGTTCAGTACAATATACAGTTCGTTACAATAAGCGAAACCACGGAAGAAGCTTCAGCATGCACGGCCGATGAGCAACGTTTCTCGGACGTTCTTGAAACACAAAACCATGCGTTATACTTAGCTCCACTCGTAACGACGACCCGTTTTAAAATTAAATGTTGGATTTAAAAAAATAAAACGTGATCAGCCAGTTCTGATCTTTCTTCAAATTATTTTAATGCCCTAATCTGAATTACGATATATTTTAAACGATAAATTTTGTATTCTTATCGTGGTCGATTTGTTTTAGTGACGCTAAATAACTTTGATCCCCATGATGCTTTGCGCTTCATGTTAAACAAGCGCTTAGCCACAGACTAGCCTAAATTCTCTGGTGACGGCTGTAGAGTTCCAGACATGATCAAACGTAGTAAGTAATTTTTGTTTTGTTTTGTTTACGTTTTCGACGGGGGTTAGGGGCGTTTATTGCGATAACCTTACAGATACGAGCGCACAGTTTTTATATGGAGGGTTTGGTCTGCAGCCAAGCACTTGTGCCCGTTACTTGACAACAGTGCCCTCTGGCGGTAAATCGCTGAAAGCAGGTAGTTATTTCGTCCAAAACTTTACTGTTGTCAGAGAAAGAGCGTCACTACCTATATATTCTACCCTGCTCTTCGGTTTTATGAGCAAGAGCGGAAATCAATGATCGGCCTCATGCATTGTCTTTTGGGCGTCCGATGGCTAACATTGTGATTACAGGACAATATCGTTCTAGATGATTTACCGGACCTCATTCAGGTGTGCAGCATGCCTGTGTTAGTGGTGTCAGAATGACATTCGTGATGCTTACGGTGTGGCTTGCGTGGCACGTCCGGTGCACGACGCATATACTGTAGTGTAGAGGGTGTCACTGTTTTATTTGTAGGGAGGTCCTGAACGTTCAGGAATGGCTGGGTCTGAATAGAGGGATGACACTGAATCGAACGCATCTCATTTAAAAAGGGCAATGTTGTTAAAATTGATGGTGCACCTATGGATCTGTCACGAGTCTCAGCAGGCCTTGGCTTACTACGTCCTGTTTCTCCTGCTCGCCGCACGGCAGCAGTACTGTACGTGAAGCTCTGCTAAGGCGATGAACGTTTCCCGCGCACACTTTGCGTTCTACACGAGTTGATGCCGACACGGCAACATGTTGTTATCAGTTTGTAAGATCTTTCCGATGATTAAACCCGAGTTGAGAAGAATCAGCATTCCGACCGAGTTTATCCGGCAGTTAGGTGACATCCCCGCATGTAACTGCAGGGTGTCAACCTAACAAGTGGCGCTCCGAACGACTTTGAACTCGACCCATCAAACTTGAAACCCGGTGGTCGATGATCGATGCTCCGATGTTCCAACCAACTTTCCAACAACCTGTGATCTTGCAGCGTGGTGCCTGTTTGCGTGTAAATGCTTGAATTCGCAACGAACTTCTGCATGATAAAGCAAGCTATCGGTAATGTATCTCTCCTTGGTGACGATGCCCGAGTGCGTGAGTATTATCAATATTACGATTTTTGGACATTGCCGCATCGCTAATGACTGTTGCTAACGCTGAACTATTGCATGTGCTGGGTTTGAGCTTAGTTCCTACACGCACAAACATTTTCTTACCGTGTGGCAATGATCCGGCAGCATTTATTTGAACATGTAGAATTTATTGCAATTCATGTTTTGTGTACGAATGCAGCAAGCGAACATTATCAGCTAGGGGTTAATGGGGACCTGTGCGGCAGTTAGAGTGTAGTAAGTTGCGTAGCGCTGATGAATGACGTCACCACCCATTGTTTGCTTTCGCGCCAAAACTCGTACGCTAGTGTTTTTGTTTACGTTGTGCAGTAGCGTAGCCCGCTCGTTCCTGGTTGAGGCCTATACAAAATTGCATTGGGAAAATTTTAATACGGCGCACATTCGGAACTGTAACCTGGAAATTGCAAAACGTTTCTGCAAATTTATTTTGTGGCATTTGAGGGGTACACCCGTCGAACTTTCGCTGGTTAAAGGGGCTAGCTCCCTACGACTTTTGTTAACATTGACCTGTTGCAATGCTGCTGGCAATCTGCTGTGTGTTTATAGCATTAACTTGGAGCATCTGCTTAAGTTTTCTATTGTATTGCATGTAGATTGGGCAATTTTGGCTTAAACATTTGCGTTCAGTTGGTGAAAATGGAACAAAGTGATGTTTATACCGATGCTATGGAGGCAGACGAAGCTACTTCACCAACTCCAGGGGAAGTGCAAACAAATGCAAGTAATGACAGTAATGTTGATGACCAATCACCTGTGCGTGCCACAACTTCGACAGGGGGATTTTGTTTGTTGTCGCCATTCACTGCTGCTTTGGGTCTAGGCAATATCACCAACCTAATGGGGTCTGGGGGATCGACTGATGCTTTACCCATTGCACCTGGTCAAGGCGATGGTAGAGTGGATGAGTCCATGGATAGTGTTGCTAGTGTTGTTCATACTGATGAAACTGCCAACAGGGGTATTGATATTGATGTAACCGTAAGTCCTGCCGCAAACAAACAGGTCGCAAAACTGTCTGAACCGGTTAAGCGCAGTGAGCAAAATTAAAATCGCGCATCACTGACACTCTTAACGAATTGCATGCAGTTTGAGACAGTAAATTGCAGACAGCCTTCAGGGGGTTCCACGAAAAGCTTGCAGCGCAA
The DNA here is from genome assembly GCA_023313725.1 of Lithobius niger. Lineage (NCBI taxonomy): Eukaryota > Metazoa > Arthropoda > Chilopoda > Lithobiomorpha > Lithobiidae > Lithobius > Lithobius niger. The sequence goes on from JAHWFP010006199.1 coordinate 22,601, forward strand.
GAAGGTGAATTTAACCAGAGATTAGTGTGTCAGGAAAAGCGTCATGAAAACTCTTTGCAGGTGATGGCAGAGAGGCTCGAAGACTCCCTCGCCGATGTTAAGGAAGACTTCAACACTGCGCTTAGGTAAAGGGTTCTTTCTCCAATGAATGTCAGGCGCTGGACTCGAAGTTATCTTCCACGGCTGCTCAGCTTCAGAGCAGCGTGTCTTCTCAAGTTGTTGCTTTAGAACAAAAGGTCGACTCAACCAACTCAGCCTTACAACAATCTTGGAAAGATGGTCTTGATAAGGTACTCGCTGAAATTGCCTTGAATGCTTCGGCTCTTCCAGTGTTTCCTTGTCTGTGTCTCAACCTCTTTCGACTTTGGCTGCAGCTCCTGCCACTGGTTCGTTGTCCAACTCGTCAACCTCGGCATCTGTGGTCGTGTCATCTTCAAATCTTCAACAGTTGTTGTCACTTCTTCGTTTATCTCCGCTTCTGGCAATGTTCCGCCTCTCTTTGTCTCATCGGCTGTGCAGTTGCCTATGTCTTCACAGACTGCATCCTCGACTGGCTCTACTCCTTCATCTTCAGGAATTGTTACTCTGGCTATCCAGCACTCGATAATGAGTACGGGTGTTGACCCACCGTCATCTTCTATACCATCAGTTGTGCCAGTGCAATCTGTTACGGCTGCGCTCGCACAAGCGTTCACAGTTATACACATTGCTCCACCGAAACTACAACATGACTTAAACCTTTGCGATTGGCTTGAGGCCATGGACATTTACGTGGCGGAAGGACAACTTGAAGGCCAGTCTCTCCACACGCTTGTTCGCTCAGTGCTAACTGGGAAATTCACAGATTGGTGGAGAACCAATTCACCTCATTCTTCGTCTTGGTCGGACATTCGCTCAGCTTTCAAAGCTGACCACTTCCTCGAGAAATCGGCTGGTACTCTCTTTTCTGAAGTTAATGCCATGAAACAGCACCCGGAGCAATCACCGATAGACTTCATTTCAGCGCTTCTTGCGAAGTGTGGCAGACTCCAACAACCCTTGGACGATACTAGCATTGTACCAATGATCCTCGCTGGATTATCGCGTGAAGTACGGGACTATGTTGCTATCCAAGCTCCACGAACTGTTCTGTAACTGAAGATGGTTGTACGTAACCTGCCTCCTGGTTTCCTGTCAAACCTGGTTCGAAGAACTCTGTGTCCCACGAACTCAATTCGAACTCTCATGTTACTGTTCTTACCAATGCTGTTCCTGTGTCTAACAGTGTTTCACCTTTTCTTTTAGGTGGGGGTCAAGCTCAATTCAATTCGGGACAGGCTCGATAATCCACTCCAGTTGCCAACATTAAGAGTAGTTCTGGGAATGCTTCCACGGGTACCGTTAGGGGTAACTCGGCACAGTCCGTGCAGGGACGACAAGGTGCCACTACTCTTGTGACCAACCCTAGCATTCAACAGGGGATTCAGTCTACTCCGGCTCCTGGGGGTTCGGCGCTTAACGCCACGGCTCAACCTTTTTAGCAGGGTTCTACTGTTGATCCATAACAAAGCAATTCTGGGGGATTAACTTTTCCTATTGCTCCTACAGAGAATAGTGGTGAGGCGCGTTCTGCAGGGCCAAACGGGGGGCAGAATGCTGGGCTCTTTGGCGTTTTACCCACTGACTCTCCGCCAAAGGGTCGGGGAAGGGGTCGCAGATATTATAAATTACCTTACAATGAATGGGTTAAGGATAAGATTTGTCGTCATTGTAATGAAATTGGGCACCTTCAGAGGGATTGTCCACATCTGGGAGAAAATGTACCGACTAGGAAGGCAGGGGATGGAACTAGCTATTCTTGCATTGATGCTGTAATCAAGGGGTCTACTTTCGCCTGCTGCCTTGACTCTGGTTCAAAGAGGAGTTGCATGCTCGAGAGTTGGTTTTGCCGCATCTCACCCAAGGTTCCTCTTCGTCCCTACAAAGGAACTCCCTTCATGATGGCTAATAGCTCCGAAGGCTTAACTCCCATCGGTGAAGCCAACCTGGCTGTTCATGTGCACACGATGCGCACTAATATCAACTTCGTCATCTTGTCGGATCTTGCGGACAACTGCCTGCTTGGCGAAGATTACTTCATGAGATCAGGAATCGTTCCGGACTTAACTAACCGCCGTGCTTATTTTGGTGCCAAAATAAGCAATCCTTTTCCTCTTCGAGAGTGGTACCGTGATGAGACTTCTTTCAAATTCGCACAACCTATCTGGAAAGTTGCCAACGCTTCTCCTTCGGAGGACGGTCATTGTAACGTCATGACTGCTGAACAGTTCTTGGAATTGAACGAGGTTCTGGATGCCAACCAAGCATCTTGCCAGGTAAACCAGGACTAACCACCCTCGGCGCCTATGACATCAAGTTCAAGAGTGATTCTCGTCCTTTCGTTGCTAAGTACCATCGGCAATCTCCTCAGATGCGTCGTGAGATGGCAACGATGATTCGTGAACTTCAGAAAGAAGACAAGATCGAGCCTTAGGTCAGTGAATGGGGTTCTCTGTTCTTCATAAAACGCAAGAAAGACGGAGGTTTCCGACCGATTTTGGACTACTGCTTCCTCAATGAGCAGCTGAAGACTGACAGCTACCCTATGCCACGTGTCGAGGAAATGCTGGAATTCCTTGTTGGTAAGAAGTACGTCTCTGTTCTTGACGGTCATTCTGGTTTTCAACAGGTTCCGATTTCTGAAGCCTCAAGAGACTGTACCACGTTTATATGCAGTGAAGGAAGCTTCCGGTGGAAAGTTCTTCCATTTGGTCTAAAGAATTCTTCCGCAGCGTTCCAGCGTGTGCTGACAAAAGCTCTTGGTGACCTCATCGGTAAGGTTTGTGTCCTGTATATTGATGACATAATTCTCGCTACGACTATGTGGGAAGATCACCTCACCGCAATCAAGCAAGTCTTCACTCGTCTGAGGGAACATGGTTTCACGCTCAAGAGGACTAAATGCAACTTTTGCCTACCGGTAATGACTGTTTTGGGTGTAACCGTGCAAAGGGGATCCATTTGAAAATGGAGCACACTGCTGCTATCTCCCAGTACCCAAGGATGTCAAAGGTCTCCAACGTTTCATGGGCCTCGCAAACTACTTTCGCAAGTTTGTCCGTAACTTTGCAACCATTGTAAAACCCATGACGTCTCTCATCAGAAAGACCGGCAAGTTCGTATGGACTCCCAAAGCCAACGCAGCCTTTCAAGAGATCAAGTGTCGCATTCTGACTTCGGAAGCTCTTCAGCTCCCGAATACTCTCAACCGTTCCAGGCGGAAATGGATACTTCCGATGAAGGAGCAGGAGCAGTGCTAACTCAAGAGAGAGATGGAGTTCCTCGTGTCATCGAATTCTTCAGCCGCACTTTCAGCGACAGGGAGCGCAAGTACTCAACCTTTGAGAAAGAAGCAGTGGCTGCGGTGAATGCGCTTGAGCGATGGCGTCACTACCTGGAAGGTTCGCACTTCTCTTCTCACCGACTGCGAAGCGTTAAAATGGGCCTTATCGAATGCTAAGAACACTGGTCGTACCGCCAGATGGGCTCTTCGTCTTCATATATATGACTACACCGTCTTCCACAGGCCTGGAAAGACCAACGTGGTGGCTGATGCGTTGTCTCGTGCTCCACTACCCATTCTGCGGATACGTCTTCAACCCAAGGTGCCAATCGACAACCGTGCTCACCTCAGGGATTCACAGAAACTAGATCTTGACATCTGTCTGATTTGGGACATCCTGACTCAACCAAGAAGCAAGAAATGGCCAATCTCGGAAAAGATGTTGGGCTGGATAATCAAGACCTTCTACCTTCACGATGGAATTGTGTACTACATCGACAAAGCAGCGTGTGCTAGAGCTGGATTCTTCGATAAACTGAGTGTGTATGTGCCGAACCAGTTGCGTCACACTTTCTTATCTCAACAGCATGATGCACTGCCATCTGGTCATCTTGGCATCGCAAAGACCATGGAGTAACTCCGTTCCATTGCGTTCTGGCCAGGCATGTTTCGTGATGCCAAACAATACGTTCGTTCTTGCCACAACTGTCAGGTGTCAAAGCCGAGTCAAGAGGGAAAGAAAGGACTGATGACTCCCGTCCTTCCCACTGCACTAATGAGTCATTTGGGCATCGATTTCGTCAGACCTCTCCCAGCGACCACACAGGGGAACTGTTTCATCCTGACGATGGTGGACTACTTCAGCAAGTGGGTCTGGTTCGTTCCTACTCATCATGCGACAGCTCGAGCAGCCGCCGTTCACCTGTTCAATAACGTTGTGCAAACCCATGGGCCTCCACTAGACCTTATTTCGGACAATGGACCAGCCTTCGTATCAAGACTCAGACCGAGCTTGCACAGCTTACAAAGATGGAACACCACAAGACCTGTGCCTATCATCCGCAAGCCAATGCTACGGAATGCGTGAACAGAACTTTGAAGAGTGCCCTACGTACGTACATTGGCATGAACCACAACTCCTGGGGACCCGTACTACCTAATCTGGAAGTCTCTTTCAGAACCATGCTTCACGCCAGCACCGGCAATACTCCATACTTCCTCATGCATGGACAGGACCCCTGGATTATAGCGAAACTCGTCCGTCTACCTGTTCAGAAACCGAACCAAACTTTGGACGAATATCTAGAGGAACATCAGCGACATCTGAAAGAAGCAAGAGACGCTGCTCGCACTTATCTTCATGAGGCTGCACGTACATACAAGATAGCTTATGACAGCCATCGAAGAGATTCTCATTTCGCTGTGGGTAAACTGGTGAAACTTAAGGCCCACTACCAGTCAAGCGCTGCAAAAGGTATTGCCAAGAAGCTAGCTCCATTGTACTTAGCCCCGTACCGTGTTCTCGAGAAGAAACACGATCTGAACTATATTATCCAGAATATCGATGACCTCAACGACAAGCGTACAGTCAACGTTGTCGACGTAGAACCCTACTACGACCCGATCAACATTACCAATGACGCACCAAACTTGCCTCCTTCGGATGAAGAACCTTCTTCCATCCGGATCTTCCAGTGATTGTTCTCGGTGACAAGTTGTATTCTGTCTTGAAAGTTTGGGACGGTCAACAGCCAATACCTTCAGACGATCCGCGTGATGCTTTGCAAGGGGGTGTAAAATATCTTTGGCAAAGGACTACCGAATACGACGCCATTCCGTACTACCGCATCGGCGATGATGTTGGTAACCAGCGCCAACGACGGTGAACCCGAATTCATCGGACCGTTCCGTATCCTCAACAGGAAAACCCTATTCCTCTACGACATACAACGTGTGAGTGATCCAGACGACATCCGGCATCAAGCTCATGTCTTCAGCTTGGCTCCGCTCTCACAGGTGACTACACCCATCAGTGTAAAGTATGGAAAGTGCGACGAATGTGAAGGTGCAATGCTCGATAAACTGTCCGTCGAGGTGGTTGACGACTTACTATCTGATAAACTTTCGGTCAGTGGTGAAGTGGGGTTGGACTCTGATGAACTGTCCGTCAGTGCTCCAGACTTGCCTTCTACTTGAAGTGCTTCAGGTGAAAGTGAATGGGAAGATGTTGTGGAACCGTGGGAGATCAAGTCCTGCGACCCAGGGAAGTTGAAATTCACTTTTCGCAAATCTCAAAGTTTCCGCTGTGTTAAAGGGGCTGCCACCACAAGCGTCGTTCGACCTAAGCGAAACGTGAAGAAGCCATTGCGATACAGACTTCTGCGCCTCTGCAAGTCAGAGTCAGGCGGCGTTAAAGATCTGGCCTTTTTTGAAGTTCTAAATTCGGAGTGGTCGAATGTGACTTGCTCTCATTGTTAATTTTGTGGCAACCAAATATATATGATGGCGACATACTTCTTTGTTTAATGAATCAATGTGTTTTCCTGTATTCTTTGCAGTGACTTTGGGGTTTCTTGACGTCATTTGTGGAAACTTCACTCATGTTCTTGTGTAAGCTTCAGGAAAGTTGGGACTGTTGCCTGTGTTGCCACACTTATGGTGCAGGCTATTGGGGTCTTGCCCTTTCTCGACATCGCTTTTGTGCCTGAACTCGCCTTGGCGAGAGGGCAATTGCTTGTTGTGGGTGTCGTGAAGTCATAAGTATCCTGCCTGGGAAATGCACTGGAGTGGATCAGGTGGAATGGTTTACGGAAGGAATGTGGAAGCTACACACGAGCTAGGATTGGTCGATCTCCCCAAAAGTCTTGATTCCGTCAATTGTTACTGCAGTGATTGATTTGCATGTAATTTTTTTTGTAACTGTTCGTGACATGATTTATCATTGCCCGGAGGTCAATGTTTGGTGGTGGAGAGCGTGTCACGAGTCTCAGCAGGCCTTGGCTTACTACGTCCTGTTTCTCCTGCTCGCCGCACAGCAGCGGCACTGTACGCGATGCTCTGCTAAGACAATGAACCGTTTCCCACGCACACTTTGCGATCTACACAAGTTGATGCCGACACAGCAACATGTTGTTCTCAGTTTGTAAGATCTTTCCGGTGATTAAACCCGAGTTGAGAAGAATCAGCATTCCGACTGAGTTTATCCGGCAGTTAGGTGACATCCCCGCACGTACCTGCAGGGTGTCAACCTAACAGATCTGTCACTCAGGTTATCTGAGCCATCTTGTGTGCCACTGGTTTGTCTAGTGCAGTCACATAGGGTTGCTTTGTTACTAGCACACGTGTTACGAGCGCACCATGTTTCTAGCTCACAAACAGAATGAGCTCACACCCGTGTCATTCTGCCAAAAGAGTATAATTTGGCTGTGACACAACTTCTGTAAAAAAAATTTTTTCAAAGCAAAGCTTGCAACGTTTTAGTAATATATATTCCTTTCTAGCACAGCTGTTGGCTGAGCTTAATATATTTATTATTATTATTACTAATACTATTTGACAAGCAACAGGAATGACAGTAACAGCAATGACCAAACCACGTTGTTTTAGCCAGAAAATCAGTTAGGTCTGTTATTTACTTCATACCCACGAACTACGGCCTTAATCAACACTTTCTAACGAATATTTTAATACTCAAAGCAATTCTACAGCTGTATAACATTAACAACAAAATTAGGTACCAAGTGTTCGTCTCTTGCTAAAACCATGCAAGTACAGCAATGACATTACGGTGGGACATAAAAACAAAATTTAATTTAATTTAAATTAATCATTAATTTTAACAGAACTCAGTGATAGAACAAATAACCTATAGAACAAATAAATAAAAAAAATATACGAAAAAAAATTTCATTTTAATGGGCAGTAACTTAATGAACACTAAGTGTGTGTGCTAGTGGGACATGACTTTTTGCTGTTTTTGGTTACTTTTTAGGAGAAATAATTAAAAATAAATTGCAATTTATACTGTAATTCACAAACAGTGTCTTTGATTGCTAACCTGTAAGTGTTTTCTACACGTTTATTCCGAAAATTATTAATGTTAACTAAAATGCAATTAAAAAAAAGCTGGGACGCAAAATATACCGCAATGGCGGAATGACCCACCCGTAGTTTCACGATTGCTTGTGTCATACGCTTTAGGATTATAGAAATCTCGACGTATGTAGTAGCCCCCTCAGTCGGTGTTTCATACTTACCTGCTTAGGGTAAATAAAAAAAAAAGAACCTTGTTTTAACTTATCAGCAATGTTTTTATTTTTCATCAAAATAACTGTAACAACCGCATATTAAAAAAAAAAAAACTTCGCAAGTTAAAACACAAACATTGCACTCTAAAAGTTAAGTATCATGTAACGAGTGTACTCTTTATACATTCGTAAACGACACCGAAAGCAACGGACAGGATTCAGCTTATTATCAAAAAGACTTAACAATGACAGACATGAGGTATAGAAAAGACTTCACGAAATGGATAAAAACGACGTCATACAGTTGAGTTTTAAACATGCGGGCGGTCATGTGCGCTCGATGCATTGTTCATTACGGTTGCATGCGCTCGAACATACGAAATTTGCTCGTGAGCTGTTAACAAGTGCACTTGTACCACGGAATCTTTAGCGGCGGCGGCCGCAAAAGTAAACTCCTATCTTGTGAAGCGCCGCAACACCTTTAAGGATACCATCAACCCTAACAACTGATGAAATTCTATACCAAACAACCATTTGGGATGAAATTCAGGAATATGCTTCCCTAATGCTACAAATTTGAATTGTAAAAAAGTTTTATTTATGGCACCCCCCCCCCCCCCACACACACACACACACACGCCTTACGCAAATTTTATGGTCTTTAATTATCCGAAGACCATACTCCGCATATTCCGAATACTTGATTTTTTTTTCAATGAAATGTGTGGCTCAGGTAAACAGTGTGTCCCAAAAGTCCCAGAACACCCACACAACTTTTTAAAGGGTTGAGAGAAAATAGTGAAACTATGGCAATGTAAGTTTGGTTAAGGGGTCTACCTTTTCGTACAACCGGCATTACACCTGCCCCTCTTGGGGGGGGGGGGGGGGCAGAGGCCCCAACTTAGAAATTTTCATGGAATGGGGGGTAAAGGAATACCGTATTTAAAAGGTCTTCATTATGCGAGTAAAGTGCCGCAGCAATAGCTTCGATACGATGAGCCCATCCAAAATGGTGGCCGGTCCAACATTAGGAATTTCATCTGCATCCCTATGTCTTAGTCAGCCTAAAGACGTCATTAAAGGATGTCGGTGGCGGCAAAATTCTTCGTTCAGTTTATTATTATGCGAACTGTTTGTCTGTCTGGCTGTCTGTGTGTGTGTTCGCGCTATAACGTTTGGAAGATTATCGGATTTCTGTCAAATTTTGCACACAATTCTATGGCACATTTCTAGGTCTAAGTTCGAAAATGGGTCGAATCCGTTAGGGAAATCCTCCGCCCTAAATCCTAAGGCCCACACTCTGGGTTTCAAACCGCAAAGACGTTGTAGGTGTGATCCAACTAAATTGAACGAAGCATTTTGCTGCCACCTACGTCCCTTTACGACGTCTTTAGCCGGAGTCAGACATATGGATGCAGAGGAAATTCCTAATGTTTGACCGGCTGCCATTTTGGATGGGCTCATCGTATAAACGCTATCGCTGCGGCACTTTACTCGCATAATGAAGACCTTTTAAATACAATATTCCTTTACCCCCCATTCCATTAAAATTTCTGAATTGGGCGCCCCTCTCCGGGGGGGGGGGGGGGCAGGCAGGTTGAAAATTGCATGACGCTTGTGATGTAGCATGCACATTGAATGTAAAAAAGAGGCTGCTCAAGACGCACCCTGTTCCACTACTCACACGAGGCTACTACTCATTTATTCTGTTTAGCATGAGTAGCACAACCCAAACACATTAAAAAGTCCACTATTTGGATCAAAACGAATAATTCGTATAGGTTGCTTTACAAATAAAAGATAATTTATGTTGCGATTAGTAAATGGAAAATTAACAAATAACAAATTTGAGCGCAAAAACCAAAAAGACTAAGACTACCATGTATCTCTCTCTACAAATCTGTCTGGACATGGCACCAATTGCGCTGTCCATCGCACAAGCACTAACGCACAGGTACCTTGAGAAATTTGTATTTGTCCCTGATATCCACCTAGCATCTTGATCGTAGTTTGGTTTCATAACTACAGCAGAACCTTATTCAGCACAAAAAGTTTCAAAGAGATAGCTGACCCCCCCCCCCCAAAAAAAAATATATATATATATGTGTGTGCCTTTTTTAGGGTTGATGGTGCATTAAGAAATGTTATTTTGCCTAATATTAATTTAGCATCATGATCCGAGTTTGGTTTCGTAACTACAGCACCCTGTTCAGTCTCAAAAAATGTCAAAGATATAGCTGCGCTAGTTTGGGCACAAACTTGACAAGTAGAACAGCATTTGCCCCGCGAAAAAAATATTAGAAAAAAATGATGTCACTTTTCAGGGTTAACGGTGTCTTTTAGGGGCAATCCAGAGTTCTGCAGTCTCAACCTGGTATGTTGTCTGGAATCTCCCACACACACAAATAGGTTTCAGGCACTCTCTGGTGAATTGCTAGTCACCCAGCACCCAGTACCAATTTGCTGCGAGTCAAACCCAGTGTTAGATCCTGTGCAAGATCCAGTGTCTGTGTCTATTTCGGTGCCTACTTCAGATCAATCTCAGTGCTTATCTCGGTACTCATTTCATTGCCTATGTCTGTGCGTGAACTAGTGACTATCAGTGAGGCGGTACTAAATATAATTGAAGAAGAGCCTCTGTCTCCCCTCCCAAATCTTTGACCTTTTCGACTGTTTTGGTCCAAATGATACACGTACTATACATTGTTTGGTTTACGTTACCCGAAGAACCTACAACTTTTCAGTCAAACAAATTTACTTTGTAATGCAAGCAAACAATGACGTTCGAAAAAATTATAAAAACATGCCGGTGTGGTATTTTTTAGCCTACTTAACTGTCAAATTATTATAATCTTTGATTAGCAGGAAATAGGAACTTGGACTTGCTTATAACATATTGCACTTTGAACATGAAATTTACACACCGTAGTTCGTTCACTACTTGAGGTTCTTAAGGCGATACTTCGGCATTCTTTTCTCAATGCAAAAATATCAAATGATGTGGTCCATGTCCATATTTTAACGCCTGGCGGGCCCCCGAGTTGCAGGGGCCCGTAAGCACTGCTTACCTAGCTTACCTGTACGTTACGCCACTAGGTGGTGCAGTAGTGGTAGTGAGTTGAAGCGGATAAGTTCAATTTTCAGGTCACAATTTTCTATTGGCTCTTGGAACGTTCGTGGACTTCTGAGTAAAACAGAAGATGTAGTAAAACTTTGTGCGCAGGTAGATAGATATTTGGCGCCTGGAAGTAGTTCGTTTGCCATTTGGAATTGGCATTAGTATCACAGAACACAATCCTGGGTCTTCGCTATTTCTCGCCCATTGCGAAATGTCGAAACAACGTGGTAAATGTCGTTCGTCTCTTGTGCTGAACAACAAGAGGTTTTGAAACCTTCCTTTTTCGGGAAACGAAACTTGCAGTTCCACGAGTTTTATAAGTCAAAATACTAATCTGCTGCATACCTAACCTTGTGATTTTTCTTGCGTTACTCCTATGGAAGCGAAAAAGCCAGTTGCTTTCCTTCCTTGTATATGTTTGTGAGCTTCAGGTAATGATGAGAAAGGTTGAAGAGCTACTAAAATCTGCTGCATCCTGTAGCTAGGTTTGTCCCTAGTAGCACAGTGGTTAGAGCGCCCAGCTCAGTATGCGGAAGTTCTGGATTTAAGACCGTGTCGGGACAGTTGTTTCTTTCTTTCTCACATTGGTGCATCTTATATTCTTGCAGTCTTTAAAGCAGACTGTTTGCTTCCTATACAGGGTGGTCCATAAAGTGTTGGAAAAATATAGGCCTAAAATAGGCCTATAATACTAGGCCTTCACAGCTTGTCTTCGAATCTCTCATGTCGTACGGATTCTAAATGAAAACAAAGTGAGAAAAAAGGAAACGAATAATGTCCTTCTGATTGCTGCCAACGTTCGTAATGATAACTGGCCAAATTAGTAACTTCGGGTTCATTTACATCTGCCCTAGTTCAACATAATATTTTCAAAGTGTTCCCCCTGTGCTGCGACACAGTGTCTAACCCGTTCACCCTTATCCCCCCCCCCCCTTATTGCTCCAAACATTAGAAATCATGCCTGGAGTTAAAGTCTGGCAAATATCAACAATGCGCTGACGCAGCTCCTGAACATTGTGTGGGTGGTGTTCTGCAGCTCAAAGACGCTCCTTCAGAGTCTATGCAGACAGCATAGCGGCACCATTTCATTGCGTTCCTCAGTATAGTATATGGCTGGCATCCTACCCCAGGAATTGTAGTTTAAGCCCCCACAACGTTATTCAGAATAAAATGTAATAAAACAGAATGCAATCAACCATAGAAGAAAGGAAGGATAAAATAAGGGCACGACAGCACAATGGTTATTTGTACCCAAACTTTGCTAAACTCTTTTCAATGCACTGTTGAAAAGCTACAAACACATGACTAAGATACAAATAAAGGGGAGAAAATGGGATGGCAAACCATAGATGTACACCATAGACGTACAAGCAACACTTCACAAGATGGCAGCAGAATCCAATACATCCCTAATGTCACACCTAATGCCATAGAAGTAAGCATAATTCGTAACATGTTGAAAGTTTTCTAATGGGCCTACGAAATTTAAAGCTACTTCAGATACTTATTGCAGTACTTTAGGTAATTTTTCCAGTACGTTTCACTTGTGTAATGAAATCTGATATTCGACGCAAAAGAATGCTTTGTTTTTTTTTTAATTCAGTTTGAAAGAAGAGAACTATGAATGGATGGCAACCGGAAACTGTTAACCTTTTTCTTATGCTCAATGTTGCTCAAATTACATTAAAAGTGCAAAAGTTACAAATTAAAGACTTGTTTTGTCGTGTTTCTGTGTAAATTATAATTTTTTTAATACTACTTTGTTTTTACTTTACAGGTGTAGGCCGATGTTGCATGGGAAAAACATAGATTATTACGAAGAATTGCATTAGGCATATGCCATAGACATACGAACGGTTATTGCCGAACGGATGTTGGACTTGAAAAGGATATTTTGCCTTGTTCGACACATCCCATGACACTACTGACCCGTACAGACGACAGTGTTTTACAGCAACCATGTCAATGGTCACCTGTGCTTCTGGGTTTCTCTTAAACTGTTGTCAACGAAGCAATGTGCCGACTCGACAAGTTCCTTTTGTTGCCACTACTTTAATCCATAAACACCTCCGCAGCTACCACTAAGATTATAGCTAAAAGAAATAATTCCAGTAAAATTAAAGCTTACGGACAGACATTTCAGTTAGTTGTAATTGTAACCAGGTTTGTTGACTGTTCATTCCGCGCAAATACTGAAACGACTTGAATCACATTTGGAACAGTTGTCTTTTTGTTCACAAAACTTGATAAAAATAAAGGTCAAAGTTTTTCCTGTCATTTCCCCTTCTGCCACAAACTATCGTTTTCGTTCTGTCTGTCACACATCGAATGATAAAAATCCTGCTACAAAGCACAGATGTAAAATGAACGAGTTTATATTTCGATACGAAAATATGATCAGGTAAATAAAAAAAAAACAGCATCTTAACCAGAACAATTTCTAAAGTTGCACGGACCTATGTTTTCAACCTGTGACTTTTAATGCCTCGGTACTACACAGACCACTGAGGAAAATCAATTCTGCGTTGTTGCGAGTTTAATTCCGAATCTCTACGTTAAAATTATGCCACACCAGCAAGGTACACTGATGACGTCATTTGTGAAATCTACCAAGCCCAAAGTCCACATGACGTCGAATTGTGATGTGCCATTGTCACTACAAAATTAATACTCATTGTTAGTTGAGATGATGCTATTTGATCAATTGTTGTAACAATACATAGCTATGAATTGTCTGTACATCATGCTTGACATCAATTGTAAGGGCTTGAGCTCTCTTGGTCTTCTGCCTTGTGTTCCTAACAATTAGGTATTAGCCTAAACTTTATCCGCCTCTGCCCTCCAGCCATTCCTTATCCAAAGGTAATTTCGGTCGTTTAATTAGAAGCATTCCCGAACAGCCCCAATCCCCAAACTTTACATCAAATCGGACCAACTCTGTTGCTAGTTTAGCAATGCAACCACGTAGCTATTTTGCCTAGCCGTGAAAACATGAATTAACCCGAAATTTACCATTCCATTTTGTCCCAAGTAAGCCTCATGCTGTTCGTATTCCATTTTAGGCCCTAAACCAGGGTTAGTGTCGCCCTTGAACGTCAGACAAGCCATGAGTCTATCGCTCATGTTTTAAGATTAAAGCATAACGAAAACTGAACCACGACTACTAGCCTTATTCCATCAATTTAGCTTAACTTGGTATTCCTGGAACCCCTTGACTAGTCCCACCACACGTTACTTTGCAAGTCCCGACTGTGGAGTTGGCTTAGGGGAAAACGGCGGCACGTACTTGCTAACCCTACAGCGTGTGCAGGGTAGTCCACTGATGCAGTCAAGGAACACTAGAATAGATAAGCTTCAGTAAGCCTTTAGTATGACAAACTATAAGGCCACACCAAGTACCATATTAGACCGTATGGCCATATTACCAGTACAAAGAACTGGCTGGCAGTCAGTGCTTATAGGAGTTCGTGTTGCACGAGAATTTTCAGAAAAAGGATGCCAGGCGAGGGAGGAGGAGCAGACGAAACAATGTCAATATTTTAAAAGATTTAGATTTAGACTTTAATACTTGAGCTACACAGGTCTACAAACCATAAGCTGACTCTAAATTAATCCTAACTTAACACTAGTGGGACCATACAAGTCCACTATCATATACCGAATCGTAATCAGAACCATAATCACATACATGGAGCACCAAAGGGAAAACATCATCACACACCAGGGCATCGATTAGCTTACCGGAGCACCAACCTACACGTCGCCTTGCAAAAGGACAAAACCACCCGAAGCAGATCCCTAGGGCCAGTCAAATGTGGGGGAACGCCTAGAGCCTGCCGCAAATCTTCACCAGTCTCTCGAAGTCGGAGACGACGAAACGATGCCCAAAGTTGACGTTCAAATAGGGAGTTACACACTGACTTTTCGGCCGTTCCACACTGGCACACGGGGGAAGCACATCACCATCGAGAACAAAGCGCCGCGAGACTACCCAGAGCGGACACGTAAAAAGAAAATGACGGACTGTTTCGTCAGTGACACCACAGGTGCAGACTGGAGTGTGAGACAACCCAAGATGAAACAAGAGCCCTAAGCTGCATACGCCCAGTCCACAACTGGGAAAGTAAACCTGGTATGAGCTAACTGACACGTTTCGCCATCTATATCCAGACTCAATCACGGTTAAAACGTGCATGCATAGACGAAGGAGTGTTGCAGTAAAGCTAAACCAGTTTTGGGGAGGTCGCTTTTTTACGTACTGGAAACACGGCGGAACACACTGGAGGTTCGTGGTCATTATTAATTTACAGCACCTCCGTACGTTGTGTACAGAATGGAAAGAAGGAGTGTAAGAAATAAAGTACAGAGGTGGAGTACAATGGCATCATTATCTCTCTTATTGCTTCTGTCACATTTTTAGTTCATAGATCTCTGTGTATAAAGGGTTGTAGAGAAGGAATGGGCCAACCTTTACTGTTGTATTGTCACTTACGTCCCTTGTAACTGATACTCTGTTTAGCTCTAATTCGAGTTCCACATCTGGGCGTTGAGTCACCGTACAAAGTTGGGCAGAAATGACGGACTTATTTCTGAAGTAAACTATATGGCATTTGAAGTTAGAGGCTCTTCTACTATGCTAATGCTGTTAGTAGACAACTCGTTCTTCATCACAACTTAAGTGTAGATCGAGTTCTTTACTTTTCTCCCAAAACGGCGGCTTGGCATCCATTTTGTATACATTTCGGAGAGCTTAGAAAAACTACATGTATTCTCTTCAATAGGGAAGATCGTACAAAAAATTAAAGTGAAACAATCGGCGTCTAAATGTGTTAACAAAAGCATGTGACAATGTGGTATAGTAAGGCTGTTACAAAGGGTTGGAAATCTACAATTGTACGAAATAACAATGCTAAGAATAGGATTCTTACATAGTTCGCTTGACATAAGGTATGGTACAAGATAACAATAGTTAAGTTGTATGGGCACAGTGCAAACACTTCCATTAAAGGACATGTTTTTTTATGTTCCCCGGCCGAGAGTTTTAGTGTTTTCGTGTATAAACATTTTTCATTACAACTTGGGTAAGTTAATCAGCTATTACTGTTAAGTATTTTATAGCTACGTTTTAGGGGTAAGTATTTGTCTTACGTTTGGGTTGTGTGGTGGGTTCTACGTGGTGGTATGGTTAACTTGGCGATTGGCCTGGTATAATTGGTAGTTATCGTTTGTTACATTTTCCTTTACGTTGCTGTCAAGCGTTGCATGTGTCCGGAACTTATAAAATAGCCCTAAGCTTGTAAGAACATTTGCTACAAATATTCACGTTAACCTAACGAAATTACCGGAAACTATCCCTGCCATGCCTTTGATTCCTTTCCTTCAAAAATACGTTTCTTATGACCACAAAAATAATTTAGAGATCTCGGGACACAACCCAAACGTAAGACAAATGCTTACCCTAAAAACGTAGCTATAAAATACTTCACGGTAATAGCTGAATAACTTCCCCAAGTTGAAAGAAAAATGTTAGGCCAGCAAAACACTAAAACCCTCGGCCGGGGAACATCAAGAAACACTATAGTGTCCTTTCATTAAACAAAGTGTTTGCGCTGTGCCCATACAACTTAAGTATTGTTAACAGCACTGTTGTATTCTTGTACCATGCCTTACGTTAAGAGAACTATATAACAATCTTATTCTTAGCATTGTTGTTTTGTACAATTGTAGACATCCATCCCTTTGTAACAGACTAACTGCCACATTGTCACTTACGCCTTTGAAACGCGTTAAGACGCCGATTGTTTCACTTTAATTATTTTTTTTATGATCTTCCCTATTGAAGAGTATAACGTCGTTTTTTGTAAGCTCTCCGAAATGTATACAAAATGGGATGCCAAGCCGCCATTTTGGGAGAAAAGTAAAGACCTCGATCTACACTTAAGTTGTGATGAAGAAGGCATTGTCTACTAACAGCATTAGCATAGTAGAAGAGCCTCTAACTTCAAATGCCATATAGTTTAACTTCAGAAATAACTCCGTCATTTCTGCTAAACTTTGTATGGTGACTCAACGCCCAGATGTGGAACTCGAATTAGAGCTTACCAGAGTAGCAATTATAAGGAACGTTTAAGTGACAATACAACAGTATAGGTTGTCCCATTACTTCTCACAACCCTTTATCTATGAACTAAAAATGTGACAGCAGCAATAAAAGAGATAACGTTGCCGCTGTGCTCCACCTCTGCACTTTATTTCTTCCACACCTTCTTTCCGTTCTGTACACAACGTATGGAGTTGCTGTAAATTGATGATGACCATGGACCTCCAGTGTGTTCTGCCGTCTTTCCAGTAGGTAGAAAGCGACCCTCAAAAACTGGTTTAGCTTTACTGCAACACTCCTTCGTCTACGCACGGCTTTACCCGTGATTACTCCTTTAGAGGCCGTTTCTTGACCGTTCCACACTTTGACTACCTAGGTAATAATTAATATTATTTCTTAATATTCAAAGGAGTCTGAATATAGATGGCGAGTCGCATCCGTTAGCTTCTACGAGGCAACTGGTAGCCTAACAAAAAAGCATTAAATTTGGTATGGATGCACATGAAGACTACTGGGGAAAAAAAAAGCTATGATAGCAAGTTCAAAATCCCCCCAGAAAGGGGGAGGGGTGACTTTAATACCCCCAAAAGGTTATTTGGCTGTAACTCCTTAATCGTCAATAAATCAAAAGCATAATGTGAAGCAAAAACATTCAGCATGCACTTCTGGAGAGGAAAGTTGCTACACATCTTTTACGTAAAAGCAACCCTTGAACAACAAAATCGTATTATCACCCTAATTCGCACGAACACTCCTTTTTTCAGTTGGTTGTTATAGTGATTTTAATGCTCTTGCGAATTCTCTAATAGCCCTAAATGGACATGCTTAGATTTTCTGAATGGTGGGAATATTTTTCTTCCCATCAACCTTAACCGATATTGTTTACCTTAGCTAGTCCTACACCCATTTAACGGTGAAGAGGTAATGGCGTAGCAGCGAAAGCGTATGGTGATTTTTGAATTCAAAGTACTCTCGCTAGCCCTCTAATTGCCCCAAGTGAACTTGCTTAGGATTTTCTGGACGGTGGAGATCTATTTTTTCTATCAATCCAACTTAAATTGTTTAGCCTAGCTAGGGACAGTCCTACACCCATTTAAAAGTGTAGCTATAATTGGTGCAGTGGCTAGTTTCAATTTCAAAGTGCTTTTGTAATGCTCGTATTTGTAATTGTATCTAAGCTGAACAAATTCGGTCAGGAATGATGGAAAGAATAGGTCCACCATCTTTCAGAAAATCTTAAGTATGTTCACTTCGTGCAATTAGAGGGCTAGCAAGACCACTTTGATTTTGAAAATCACCACACGCTTTCGCTGCTACGCCATTACTCCTTCACCTTTAAATGAGTGTAGAACGGTCCCTATCTATGTTGAACAGTTTTGGTTAGGGTTTATGGAAAGACCAGATCCCCACCTTTCAGAAAATCCTAAACATGTCCATTTCGGGTCAACACCTCGCATTCTCTACTATGTTACCTCTTCACCTTTAAATGGGTACAGGACTAGCTAACAATATCGGTTAGGATTGATGGAAAGAACAGGTTCCCACCATTCAGAAAATCTAAGCATGTCCATTTATGGCTATTAGATGATTCGCAAGAGCACGAAAATTACTATAACAACCAATTGAGAAAAGGAGCGTTCGCATGAATTAACGATGGTTTTTGGGGGATTTATATCCTCCCCATATGGGGGGGGGGGGGGGGTTTGAACTTGCTATTTTTCCAGTTAGCTTTCATGTGTATCCATACCAAATTTAATGCTTTTCGCACAAAGTGAACAATGCCTTCAATTTTGAGCAGTATTACTTCCATTACCATTTATACTATGCACCATCATGTTTCATTAGTACCACTTCCGGTAGGTACTTCCGGTTGTGTTTGGTGTCATTGGAAAGGAAATTTCAAGAGGAACAATAAAGTTAGGGGTATAATTTTGCTAACTGTGAAAAGGAATTCACTATTTCAATAAATAACAGTGAAAGTGTAGAAGTTGGGCATTTCCACCAACAATATTTTAGTAGACTTTTGATATGTTATTTATGACGGTTTTCAAAGGCGATGCCGTTGGTTTCATCTTTTTACTAATTATTTCTAGGTTTAGCCATTTTTGCGCGTATTTAAGTGCCTACACGGGCTTTCTGACACGGCGCCTGGGAACGAGACCCAAAACTTATAATTAGCCGGCTTGACATAAAAGGTAAAAGAGGGAAATCCAGCTGATCTTTAAACAAGCGGCTACAGCGACTACCTTGTCGCATCCGGTCTTCTGTACAGCTCTGCCCCTACCAATAGTGACGCACACTTCTCTATTACGCATTGCAACAGCTATCTCTATTATGTAATCTAAAAGCAGCAACCATCTGAATTGCCTGTTAAAAATGTGTTAGCTTTTAAGCTTATTTTACCGTTTAGGCGTAATTGTCAGCGTTTAGACCTAATTTACAACCTCATTTCGTAAGTAGCAACTGGCGGATATTTGGATGGTGTACAGTAAGCCTATTCATTTTTGCAACACGGTTTGCATCCAGGCACACAGTTACAGTGTTACAACGTAATGCGCAACGTAGCCTATATAGATCAGTGGTAGTAGGGAAGGGACAAGAGAAACGCTGTTGAGAAAGCCAGCAGCTACTCGTAGCAACTTGACGTTGCCATGGTCACGTGATTTTAGACAATTTTCATTTTTAGGCCTAATTTTTTTAACGGCAGTTTTAGTTTCGTGAGTAGCAGATAAGCCTAATGGAGAATTTGGTTCGATCGTAAGTCTATTCATTCATGCAACAATGCGAGAAGACATTTTTAGACGAAGCTAAAATGTTTTTGTTTTTACGGCTGCGTTAACACAAATCCTTAGGATTTCAATTCGACGATGAAATGTTATTATTTAATTTAGTTACGTCGAAGAAGTCTATTGGCTATAAGGAGGTAACGATATTTTAATTTGCCATGTTATTTAACTAACTTTTGACACAGAATCAAACGTTATAAACAGTGGTCGTCTCTATCTGGTACCGTTGCGAAGTTGAAAAAAGCGACGGACGGACGAACAGACAAAGTCGTTGCAATAGTGTTCTCAGCCGGTACGGCTGTACAGAAGACTAAAAACCAAATGTACATGCAATGAGATGCAGACACAGCAGTACTACGCATAGTCCATCAGCCGAAATTCGACCTATTTGGTACAACTCTGGGTAAATAAATCTACCAGACATTTTTTGAAAGTACTACTTCTGCGCAAAATTATTATTTTTAGACATCATAGCCAAGTGGAAGTGGCAGGTTGTTGAGGTTTCAAAATGGTCGACATTGTTATTTTTTTTTAAGCTGCTGTACCTTCTAAATTAAAGTTATTGACACCAGATAAGCGGCAGGTTCTTCAGCACAAAGAAATATAAATATTGGTCACTTAATAATCTTAATGCTTCGTGACACATCTTGCGCTCCTTAAGAATACTAAATGCACCAAGTTTTAATCCACCAGCATTGGCACTAGTGGATGTCGCATCCCGTTATTGCACGAATCCAGAACAAAGACACGCCCAAGTCCTGGAGCAGGGCTCTCTACAGCACTGGTCGATCTCATAAAAAAAAACATTACTTGACTGGTTTGGCAATACGGCCGCCAAAAGCGCTGCTGATACGATTGATTTGTATAGTTGCCGCATTTGGCAGCCGAGGGCGACACCTTCCGTACAAATCGCCAACGAACGTGTCGTGTTTTTTTTTTCAAACGCAGAGAAATAGCTTAACTGTGACTGAGTGATATTTTTTAAAACAAATTAAAAAATACATTCATAAATAATAAAAATTGGCCATCAAAATGTAAGTAAAAAATTTAAATTATTATTTCGAAAACCACCACTAGCTGCCTATATATGTCGCATCTCGCCGTACAAAAGATGCTGCCTCGACGAAATGAACCAGAAGTGGCGGCCATTTTGTCTACCCACCTAATATTCCGATCTATAAGAAGGGGTCTTCTTCTGATCCTTTAAACTGTCGCCCTATTGCGTTAACTTGCGTGGTCTGGAAGATTATGGAATCAAATTATTCGGGATGTTATACTGAAGTTTTTTGAGGAGCATTCTGTCATCAATACTGACCATTTTGGCTTTCTCCTGGGTCGTTCTGCTACGCTTCAGTTGTTGCTTGTCCTCGACCATTGGACTCGTGTGCTTGATATTGGCATTCCTTCTGATACGATACACTTCGATTTAAAGAAAAAAAGCATTTGAATCGGTGATTCATCGATATTGTTGTTTAAAGTTGAAATTTGCGGTATTGTTGGGGATCTCGCTAGATGGATCGCCGCCTTTTTGAGCAACCGAACACAGCAGGTATCTATTGCTAATACTCTCTCTTCTAGTGTTTCTGTACCATGTGGGGTGCCCCAGGGCTCTGTCCTGTGGCCACTGCTTTTTGTCATTTACCTTAATCACTTTAAGTTTGTATGTGATAATATATTTGGGTTTAAACTTGCCGGAACTTCTAGCCAGAGCAACCATGGTAGTTTTTCTCACTTATCCATTTGCTGCTGCTAAGGATTAAAGATGATGTCCAAGTGTACGTGCTATTACGTCTCGCATGTATCACAGGTTTTCTGTTTTGTGCTATGAGGATCATTGTTTTGCTAATTTTTTGCTAATGTCCCCTGGCCACCAACTTCCTGACTCGCTTCTTGACGTATCAGTCTATTTTTTTTTCCATTGTCAGTCATGTTACGATACGAACGAACCACACAGTTTGAATTAGCAGTAAAATATACTTAATAATAATGATAATCATAATAATAATATTGGTTTGCTGCAAATGCAACAGGTCACCCTATTGGAAATCCTAATGGAAAAATTCTACTGGACCAGTATGTCCAGTAGGAAATTTCAACTGGACCAATACCTCCAGTAGGTATTTTCAAATGGACCAATACCTCCAGTAGGTATTTTCAAATGGACCAATACCTCCAGTACATATTTTGAACTGGACCAGTAATAACAATAGCATCGTTTTAACTGGACCAGTAACGCCAGTAAGAAAGGTTTTGTTTACTGGTGAACTGGTTAACTGGACCAATACCTCCAATAGATATTTTCAACTGGACCTGTAACCAATAATAGAACATGTGCAACTGGACCAGTAACACCAATAGCTAATTTCAACTGGACCAATGCCGCCTGTAGGTTATTTTGAACTGGACCAGTAACCAACAATAGTATCTTTTCTACTGGACCTGTAACTCCAGTAAGAAATATTTTGTCTACTGGTGAACTGGCTAACTGGACCAATACAACTAGTTGATATTTCCAACTTGATCGATACCTCCAGTAGGTATTTTTAACTGAACCAGCAGCCAACAGGAAATTCTAATAGAAATTCTACTGGACCAGTACATGTCCAGTAGAAAATTTCAACTGGACCAATATCTCTAGTAGATATTTTCAACTGACCAATACTTCCAGTAGATATTTGAACTGGGCCAACAGGAGAGTCCTTTAAATTGGACCAGCAACTCCAGTAAGAAATATTGTGCCGACTTGTGAACTGGTTAACTGGACCAACAGAACCAGCAGATTCCTACCCTGGACCAGTAACGAACAGTAGAATATATTCGACTGGACCAGTAATGCCAGTAGACAAGTTCATCAACTGGTGAAGTAGTTATGCAGACCAGTAACTCCAACTAGATATTTTTTTATACTGGACCAATACCTCCAAGATATTATCAAATGGATCAGTAGCAACTGTAAACAGCATTTAACTGAACCGGTAATCATCAGTAAACTCTAATCAGTTGGGTCAGTAACTCCAATAGGGGACAAGTTCGAAAGTTCAGGAAGTTTGTCCCGGGTAAATTGGTGACTGGGAAGGCAGGCTAAAGCAAGCCAAGCTGGACGGTTGCACGTATCCTATTTTGCATTTTTCTACATGTTTTCCTTGAAATGCCTTTTCTCCAAGTGAAACACAACCTGTTGAATTTAACAGTAACTGTATACATTATCAATCAGTAACATGTACAGACCTCCAAGAGTAAAAGTGCATGCTAAAGTTTTTTTTCTGGAGACTTTTTTTTGGCTTATCAGTCTTTTTTTACCCTTTTTTATCGTTTTCTGGAGCTTTCCTGGCCTTCTTCTTGCCGTTTTTAGACTGCATTTCATCGGTTCAGAAAAACAAAATGGGGCGAATTTTTCGGAAAGTACCCCTCACCCCACCCCCACACACAAACCTCTTGTGCATGCCACTGGTACTCTACGATCTGTAACTAAATCCAAAAACCGCGCATGTCCTGTTTGTGGACTTTAAG
Source organism: Lithobius niger (assembly GCA_023313725.1). Classification (NCBI taxonomy): domain Eukaryota; kingdom Metazoa; phylum Arthropoda; class Chilopoda; order Lithobiomorpha; family Lithobiidae; genus Lithobius; species Lithobius niger. The sequence goes on from JAHWFP010006199.1 coordinate 45,723, forward strand.
GAAATAAAGAAATGTGTAGATAACCAAGAGGACTGCATGGTGAGCATAAAAACGAAAAATTTGTGGCTTTGACTGTTTTGCGCAGTTTGGGCAGTAAGCGACAGCATGTGGCAAATTCGACCTAAACAATAGTGGCACACGCACATATCGTCCGAGTTTTGGAGTTTCGTGGGTGTTTTTCTAACTAATTTTTTCTGCAGGAACGCGATACACAGTGAATTGCCTGTGTATCTTTATTTTATTGCATTGCTTTTCAGTGAACATTTGTTAAATACCGTTACAGAAGTAAAGCAACTTATCAAACAATTTATCAAATATTAAAAAAAAACTCATCAGAAAATTAACGTATAAAAGAATTCCTTGGAAAATCAAGTGCAACTCATATGCCCATCTTATTAATTTGTGCCCTTAAGCTTGTGCACTTGAACCATTCAGGAGTGCAATGCACTCAGTAAAACAATTCTAAATCGATGTCATAAAAAATAACTTGGCTTGCTGACCTTAATAATAATAATAATAATAATAAAAAAGTAAACGCGAAAATGGTATCGCCAGAGTTTACAAAGGGCGAGGTTTAGGCATGAAGGCTTAATCTTACACCTAACCCAGAACAAAATAAAACCATAAACATACAGAAAAATGCAAAAAGCAGAATACAATTATGTTTAAAACATAAACAGATAATTAAAAAAAAATAAAAAATAAAGTGCACAAAAGAGAGGAGGAGGGGGATGGGGGGGGGGGAGGGTCGACCACACTAGGAATTAAAGAAACGTTGGTAAATACGGTTTTTAAATGGAACAGAATGGGCGTTCTTGATTTCTGCAGGCAGATCGTTCCATAACTTAATACTTTTAGTGAAAAAGGAAGATTGGTATTTATTAGTTCTACATCGGAGAGGATGGTTCTTTAAATTTAAGCGTCTTTACACCATCACAAGTGAATGCAAAGCTCTTCTGTTTTCCATAGTAATCCATTTAAGCTTTTTTATGTTTTCTCTGACACTCTAAAAAAACGAACACACACGTTCTGGACTTTCTGAACTTGGTTCAGCAATGTTTTTGAAGCACTGAAATAAATTAATCACCATAATCCAGTAATGGAATAATTAATGCTGCCGTGAGATTACGTTTAGTTTTAATGTTAAGAAAATGTTTGAATCTTGCAAGATATCTAAGCCTTTGTAACGCAGAACAGCATTGCGTGCTAATATGATCCTCCCAGGACAAATGCTTGTCAAAGATAACTCCAAGGTTTTTTACATGATGGGCCGTTTTCAATTTAAGTGTTAATTGCAACAGAATTGTGGTGAGAAAGCTCGTCATGAGTACAAGCTTGAAATAACTGGGGCGAGGCAAAAATAATATGTCGACATTTGTTTTCATTGAGTGAAAGACCGTTTGCACTTGACCAGTGGGTAATGTTATCAAGGTCATTAAGTTCGGAAAGTATAACGGCAGCATTTTCAAGAGAAAACTTTTTTCCGGTCTGTACATCATTGGCAAACATATGATGATCACAATTGGTGATGCAGTCTGGGAGATCATTTATGAAAATAGAAAAAAGAATAGGCCCAAGGATAGATCCTTGAAGAACTCCTGACGCAACATCCATAAATGATGAGGTATTATTGCGTACACAAACGCATTGTTTGCGACCAGTAAGGTAACATGTAAACCACTTTACAGCCTTGTAGCTATTCTAACTATATCAACGAGCAGGTTTTACTGGACCAGTAGGCTGGGTTAGTTATTGGACCAGTAGGCTCTCTTTACAGGACCAGTAACAAAATCCTGCAGTTCTGATAACAATTTTATATTAAAGCAATTAGTAAATTAGTTATACATCTTAATAGTATAATGAAAGGTTCTCTAGTTGCTAAACAATTAATGCCAATTGATTGTTTAAAGCAAAGTCAGACATTACATAACTTTAGCAGAAATCGGTAAAATAGAAATCGTAGGCCCATAACGTTAATGCTTAAGATTTTGTGTGTGTATAAGGCTGATCACACCCATCCAAAATTGTCAATACAGCAAGAGTTAGAGCTACAGAAAGCAGGTAAGTAATAGTGTTAGTAGCTACATTGTAACCATGTTTATAGGAATATTTCAGGAAAGGCTTAATCAGTTTTAAGAAGTAATAGTATAGAATACGTATGGACAATTTTTTTTCTAGAGAAGCCTACTGGTCCAGTAATGAAGTTTTACTGGACCAGTACAAGAGTATCACAGGTCCTATAGGAAAACCCTTCTGGTCCTGTACACCTTGGCTATTGGACCAGTAATAAGAGTCTACACGACCAGTAACAATTTGCTAATGGTCCAGTAAAAAGATCCTACTGGTCTAGCACACAATTGTTACTGGACCAGTATTAATACTCTACTGATCCAGTATTCCATAAACCAGTAAGTAGTACTGGTCCGATAGGTAAATTCGTACTGGTCCAGTAAAAAGTTTCCAGTAGGATTTCCAATAGGGCAGGGAAGGGCACAAGTGCCACTTAATACCCCGGCTAAGTACAAGTAGTAAAAAAAAAAAAAAAGTCGCAAGGGCCTGAGTCGGGCAAGGTGATTAATATCATATAAGATATTTAGATAGGTCAGTAGTCAAAAGGCGAGTTTTAAATAAACTTAGGGAAGTGGCCATTACAGTTTTAGCTGGTAGTGAATTCCAGATATTCGCCACACGATTTGAAAAAAAAAGTATTTTCGACAGTCCAATTTCTAGGTCCACCAAGCCATGCAGCAAGGAGCAAGCATATTGCTGCTGTGTATCTTTTCAAAGGTTTCTTACACCATTGTCACGAAGGTTGCCATTTTACAGTTTTCTTTACATGGTAGTTAGATTCACTGTCATTGCGTAAATCCTATCTCCAGCCTTCCAGTGGCCGTTAACACTATGCTCACATTAATTTTCTAGTGACAGTTAACGTAAGGTTTTCTGGGAAGCAGAATACAATTCGTTAAAAGTACATTCCTCCCAGCGCTATTTTCTCGATTCTCAACATCAAGTACGGCCCCAAAGGTCTTTTTATACCGTTAGTCAATCCCTTGGTAAAAATCCGTTTTAAAATGTGGCGTCAGGAGATTTTCTGTTGAATAATTTTTAACTATATTTACTGTATCTTACACGTACATGATCCTTTGCACGCCAACAGTGACCTTGAAGTTTCAGCTGTGTGTGCACGTGTACTAATTTTAATCGTTTGCTAATAATTACTAAGAGATCAAAAATCTAAAAGACTAATGCGGTAAAAATTAAAATTAATTATGCCAATAGATAGCCGAAGAAAAATTATAATATGCTAGCCTAAAAAATTATAGAGTATGATTTTAAAATACGAAAATCATTCCGGTTTGTGACGACACAATCTTTAAGTTGATGCTTTTTCGTGTTCTATTCATAAAGCCAACTGAGACAGTAGCTGCGTTCATCACGGTGAAGAACGCAGCTACTGTCTTGGTTGACCTTGGTGGTGATAAATGCGCGGATGGCGATCTGCGCGTGGCTGTTATAAGGCAGGCGGAATGTTATAAGGCAGGCCGGGGTGTCCGTTTAAGTGATGCAAACCTTTTCATTCCCACACTTGCACTTTTTCTGGAGCATGGAGCAACGTATTTTTGTCATGTCTCACGTTCTAAAAAAGGACTCGTAATTTTTCAAATATCGTTGGAGAATTATTATTTTCCGCTGAATAAAGCATTAGATACATATTTTCATTTGTAGGCAATTTAGACCACTTTTTGTTTAAATTATTGTGTTCCTAGGCTGAACAAAATTTCGGAATATTTACATTTTTACCGTGAATCTTAACTTCAAGATCAAACTTTGCACAGAGAATATTTGCATTTGTTTATGCCTAATAACCTGCTGCGTATCTGGGGTCAACAACTTAGCTTAAAAGATAAGGAGGTTGGCTATCATGGAAAAAAATAGTATGGAGAAGTAGTATTGGTACCACTTGGGGGGGGGGGGGGTAAATCTACCAATGTAAAAAAAAATCAATGGTATACCTTGTCCCGAAGTGGTTCTAATATTTGGTCTTGCTCATGGACTAGTAGGAATAGGCTCACTTTGGTTGAGCTAAAGTTACCTCAAGTAATGAATACCATGAATACCACAAGATTTTATCAACTTGGGAATACAACGAGTGATATATATAGTTAAATTATGCTCTGATGGTATTTGCAACGAGACTAAACCGCTACGTTGCATTAGAAACAAGATAAAGGGACGAAGGCAAAAAAAAAAAATCATCTGATATGTGTTCAGTGAACAGTGGTATTACCCACAGGGGCATGTTGTCCCATCGTCCCTCGCGTGCGCGCGTTGCAGGATACACACTATACATACAGGGTGTTTAAAAAAAAAACGCTACACGTCGAATTTTTCTAAGACCAATAACCATTCCCCGTCACTATAACCCTTATCCCTGACCTCAGTAAAGAAATCATGAAAGTTATTCCTGACCTCAGGAAAGAAAGCTTTTATTTGCTTTTCAAATAAGAATGCAAAAGGTAACAAAAGCATTGAACAACTCAGGTTGGTGGGGGGATAGGGAAGGGGGGGGGGGCAAACTAAACAATAAAAGCCCTTAATTAGATTTCGAGTAAGAAGGGGAAATAAAAAGTTTATTTGGCCATCAATCAAAATCGCTAAAATAAAGACTGGATTCCAAACAAAAACGCAAAAGGAAAAAACGCATGTGGCAACCCTGGTTGGTGGGGGGGGGGGGGGGGGGGAACCAAAACAAACAATAAAAGCCCATAATTAGATTTCAAATAAGAAGAAAAAAAAAACACTTTTATTTGGCCATAAAGCAAAATAGCTAAAATAAAGGCTTTTACGGTATTTGGATTCCAAATAAAAACGCAAAAGGAACAAACGAATGTGGCAACCCTGGTTGGTAGGGTAAGGGGGGGGGGGGCAAAACAAACAATATGTGCATTTACTTTTTAATTTCAAATAGGAAGCAACAAGAAACCATTTATTTGGCCTTCAAATAAAAAAAAAACTAAAATAAATGCATTTACAGCATTTAGATTTCAAATAACAATTCGCAAAAGGAACGTATTAAACACGAAGATGATTCGATCCACACATTCAGTTCTGTGAGGAATTCCTAGATTTCAAATAATAATAAAGTAAAAGAAAACGCGCATGTGTAACCCTGGGGGAGGGGGAGTCCCCGTCCCATTGCCAGACCAGATACGCTTACCTCTAGAAGGACGACGTTTGACATTTTGTTTCAAACCAGTTATAATGTAAATTAAGTCCATCATTAAAGTTTAGAGACAAAGAAAGATGATCCAGGTGATTGAATCACGAACGAAGGTGTTCGAACTGCCCTCCTCCAGCAACGATATACTCTTCACATCTGCTTTCCACACCTAAGCACATTCTCCTGCATAATAAGTCGGGACTAAATGTCTAAAATACAGCAGTAATAAGAACCTGCAGTATTGCAATATCCTGGGCTGGTTCAATGTACACCAAATCCCGTACTATTCCCCGCACACTAAAGCCCATAGGTGTCCAATCGCACGAACCTTTGGGCCTTTCCATCGCACCTCTTCTACCAATCCAGCTGTTGGGAAATTGGTCATCAAGAAGGTCTCACACCTGTGTTGCATAGTGCGGTGATGGACCATCTTGATGGAAAATAATATCTGCGGGACACTTTTCCCGTACAGCTGGCAGAATCCTGTCTTCTAGCAGCTGACGGTATACTGCACCGTTGATTGTTCCATCCAGGAAGAATGGTCCAATGACCCCCCCCCCCAAAAGTCCATGTACCTCCCCAAACATTGATGCCAGGAGACGGCGTGAATGCCGCCATAGTGACGTGTGGGTGGTCGTCACTGTAAAATATGCAGTTGTGACAATTAACTCTGCCATTCAGATGAAACTTGGCTTCATCGGAGTATAATATCCGTTCCACGTTGTGTGGAACATCTCCAAGGAAATCTAGGAATTTCTCGCAAAAGTGAATGCGTCGATCGAGACCATCTTCGTTTACGGCGTGGATACGCCGTGGACGATACACCTTCAAACCTACGTCCTTAACCAGCCTATTAACTGAAGGCAGTGACACGCCGTTTGCCGTTCCAACTGAGGCTGGAACGTCGTTGGTTCATCAAGCAACGCGTGGTGGATCTCGGCGGCATTTTCAATCGTTCGTGCCGTTCGTTTACGGCCAGAATGGCCCTTATGTTGATTTTCCTAACCTGTGGTTTCAAATTTTTCCAAATGTGCCACTGTAGACCGGCATGGAGGTAGCTGAAGATTCGTAGCCTGCCACATCACCAAAACGTCTGATATCGCATCGTTTTGGTAATACCATTTAATAATAATGATGCTGGTGCAGGTTCATGCGTGGCATGTCGTTATGAAATACAAAAAGAACGAGTGGTATCGAACGAAACGAATAAAAAAAGAACGAACTGTATCGAATAATACGTATCAGGTTGTGTGCACCTAACTACTGTCACGTCCAAGTGTACGGACCAACCAGTACTACAGTATACTACACATCACACAATAGTACATGCCCTGAGAACATCGGGTCACATGACTCACAACTTTGCGTGCAACGGCAGTACAGTAGCTGAAGGGCAACATGCAGTTTTAACCAAGGTTACTAAATCGGTAATTAAACTCAGCCAATTACAGTAAGTACAGTACTGTGAACTGGGAACTCCTTTCAGATAACGTTACTAGGCCTTTTCTGCAGCGAGTGGTGTGGCGATTAGACGTGAATAATGGATAGTTGTTAATTCAGTACGTACCAGAGATAGAAGTGGGTCACTTTTTCCGATTCATGACCCACGACCCACTTGACCCACCCACTAAAGAACAATATGTGACCCACCTTGACCCATCCCACGCTATGAAAAAAAGGACAGTTGCAAATGCATGCAATGTAATTTCAAACAATCAAATTTTTTAAAGAAGCATTTACTAAGGGTTGTTAGCCTTCTGGGGGAAACTATTTTTGAAACAGAACAACTTTTAAAGAGGACTAAAACTCAGTACTAAGTACTTCAGTAATAAGACTACTGAATAGGCAAATAACTTATTCGACAATTAACGTGGGTTAGTGGTGAACGGTCTTGACCCATGACTCACTTGACCCACGATAAAAATGTGACCCATTTGACCCACTGACCCACGGGTCAGTTCCATCTCTGGTACGTACATTGGGCTATTCGATTTCTGCAGGGTATCAGGGATAAGAGGCCGCAGAAACTACTTTGTACTGCCGCCGTACAAGTGGCTTCCCCTCATCATCCAGGGTTGCCTCATACGTTTTGTCCTTTTGCGTTTTTATTTGGAATCCAAGTACTGTAAAAGCCTTTATTTTAGCTATTTTTCTTGACGGCCAAATAAATGATTTAATTTCTTTTTACTTGAAATCTAATTATGAGCTTTTATTGTTTGTTTTGGTCCCCCCCCCCCCAACCTTCCCCCACCAACCAGGGTTGCCACATGGTTTTTTTTCCTTTTACGTTTTTATTTGGAATCCAAGTACTGTAAAAGTCTTTTATTTTAGCTATTTTGCTTTATGGCCAAATATATGTTTATTTCTTTTTATTTGAAATCTAATTATGGGCTTTTATTGTTGTTTTGGTCCCCCCTTCCCCCAACCAACCAGAGCTGTCACATTTGTTACTTTTTGCGTTCTTATTTGAAACGCAAATAAAAGTTTACTTTCCTGAGGTCAGGTATAACAGTTCTTTACTGAGGTCAGGGATAAGGGTTATAGTGACGGGGAATAGTTGTTGGACTTAGAAAAATTCGACATCGACTGTAGCTTTTTTTTTTAAACACCCTGTATGCCATAAATTTATTAGTTTTGGTTTAATCTGAAGAAAAACATAATATGACTGCTGTGTGATATGTTAATTCTCAATTATCTGCGGAACTAATCGATCAATCTTTTCGTGCGAACTATCGTTGGAAAGGTAATTTAATTTGCTAAAAGAAATACCTGAACAGTGTAAGCCGTAAATTAATTAGTTTTTGCGTAATTTGAAGGTAAACATATTATGACGTCCTCGAAATGGCCACCATGTGATATACTAAATCTCGTGTATCTCTGGAACTAATATATCAATCTTATGGTGTAACCTATCGTTGGAAAGATAATTTAATTGGTTAAAAGAAATGCCGAAGCAATTTTGCCGTATACATATTAGTTTTTGTTTAATATATAGAAAAACATATTACACCGTCATAAAAATGACCGCCATGCGATATACTAATCGGTGGTATCTCCGGAACGAATATATCAATCTTATCCTGCGACCTATTGTTGGAAATCTACAGGCCAGTAAGCTCTAATAAATATCAATATCTCACCGCTCATTAGCGAAATATATATATTGATATATATATATATTGATATTTATTAGAGCTTACTGGCCTGTTACACCATGTGCTCAAACTACTCTACTTACATCTAACTACCATACATCATGAACAAGTACCAGGACCAGCACCAGAACAAGTGCCCCCAACTACCGTATTGCCCATTGTCCAATCACCTCACTGCAAGCAACGAGCAATGGGGAATGTGATGGAGGGGGGGGGGGGGGGGTGA
>JAHWFP010006199.1:54427-71394 GCA_023313725.1 Lithobius niger
GAGGCTTAATGGCGTGTCGACAACTTGGTCATTAGCGCCAACCTCAGTCACAGTGCAGTGGTCCGGGTTGCCACTCCACCACACATTACAGAGATGTTATTCAAACCCCTAATCTAAATCTTGTCATACATCTGTACCTCCTGCAAAAATTGAAAAACACCGGACAGGAGGACAGACTTATCGCCCAACTGACGTGCAATGTCATGCGGAAGATGGAACCGACGACGAACACCATCAAGATGGTGACAATCAACAAGTAAGTGCCGGACCGTAAGTGGCCGTCGACACCAAGAACATTCAGGAGGGTCAACCCCCCGCAAAAGGAAACAGTGAGTAAGTCGGTTGTGACCAATTCGCAAACGGGCCAACACAACCTCCTCACGGCGACTGCGGCGACACGCCGAGTGCCACTCCTCGACAGTGCCTTTAATGCCCCGTAACTTATTACCGTCCTGTCTGTCCCACAAGGTTTGCCAAAAAGCGTGTAACCTCAGACGCAGAGTTGGAAAGGCATCTGAGGGAACAAGGCTGAGATCCCTACCGAGAGGGCCAGAAAGGGCCCCTTTCGCAGCAGAATCAGCTTGTTCATTCCCTGCTATCCCAACATGGCCCGGGATCCAGCAGAAAAGCACAGTTTTTCGCTGGCCAGGCAAGCGGGAAAGCAAAGCTTGGACACATTGTGTCAAGGGGTTCCGCAGATTGTAATTCGCCAAGGACTCCAGGGCAACCATGGAATCACTAAAGACAATGAAATGCGAGCCCTGAAGGTCAAGGATCCATTCCACCGCCAAACCAAGAGCCAAAAGCTCTGCAGAGAACACAGAATAGCCTGATAGAAGGCGATGGGCAACCGTTACACCCTTACACACACAAGCACACGCCACGCCAACGTCGGACTTCGACCCATCAGTAAACAGGCGCTGATAACCGGCGTACTGAGAACTCAGCCGCCGGAACTCCTGTAAGTACCTTGCTGGTAGAGTGGAACCCTTCGGGAGGGACGCCAGAGCAAAAATGAAACTGCCACCTGGGACAAGCCAAGGGGCAACTGGCATTCTCCCAAGCCTCAAGACGCAGGGCATTTCAAAGGCTATCTCCTGACAGGACTGCTGGAGCCTATCGCGGAAATCACCCTTACCCACCCTGCATCTACCGACTCGCAAGTCTGGCCCAAAAACCATGGACCAAGCAGGACTGGATTGCACAGCACGCAAACGCACAGCATACTGAATGGCAAGCTGTCGCCGACGAATGGCCAAAGGTGGCTCCGAGGCCTCAGCATAGAGGCTGACCACTAGAGAAGTTCGAAAAGCCCCAGTCGCCACACGCAGGCCACTGTGATGCACTGTGTCCAACATCTGGAGAGTGGAGTCACTAGCCGAATCATAGACCATACACGCATAATCAAGTTTGCTGCGGACAAGGGCTCGGTAGAGGCGCAACATGGCAGCGCAATCGGCACCCCATGAAGTGCCCGACAGGACCCGCAAGATGTTAAGCGCCCGCAAAGCCTTGTCTTTAAGCTGGCGTAAGTGTGGAAGCCAAGACAACCTGGAATCGAACACCAGACCCAGGAAACGTGCCTGTGGGACAACAGGAATTTGTGCCTGTCCCAAGTACAGGCAAGGATCCGGGTGCAGTGTTCGTTGGCGGCAAAAGTGGATGCACACAGTCTTGTCCGGAGAAAACCGGAAACCATTACTTACCGCCCAGGTCTGGACTTTATTAATTGCCAGCTGTAGCTGCCGCTCGCAGGTCTGCATGCGAGCTGCCCGAAAGCGCAGGCCGAAGTCATCGACAAACAATGACTGGGGAACAGCAGCTTGCTGAGCAATGGGGTTGATCCCTATAGCAAACAAGACGACACTAAGAACACCTCCTTGAGGCACACCATTCTCCAAGACAAACGGGCGGGAAAGAGTCGCCCCGACACGAACGCGAAAAGAACGGCCTGAGAGGTAAGCAGAAAGCAACAGTGGCATCTGTCCCCTCAAGCCATAGTTATAGAGATTACGGAGAATCCCATAACGCCACATCGTATCATACGCCTTCTCCAAGTCAAAGAAAACCTGAACCAGATGATGACGCAGGCGAAAAGCCTCCCTCACATCTGATTCAAGGGCAACTAGATCGATAGTTGACCGAAACCGTCGAAAGCCACACTGAGACACAGATAAGAATCCCCGTGATTCCAACACCCACACCAACCGCTCACTGACCATCCGTTCCATAAGTTTACAGACACAGCTAGTCAGAGCGATTGGGCGATAACTGGAAGGAGAAGTAGGGTCTTTGCCCGGTTTTACAATCGGGATGACCACTGCTGTCTTCCACGCTGCTGGAATAGAGCCCTCTGCCCACACACGGTTGAACATCCCCAGCAAGAACTGCTGGGAGGCAAGGGTCAGATGTTTCAACAGTCGATAGTGAACATCATCAGGCCCCGGGGCGGAGTCATGCGACTTGGACAAAGCTGAAACAAATTCCTGCCAGGTAAATGGTAAATTGTACTCCTCTAGCCCATCGGAGCGAAAGTCAAGAAAGCGAGCCTCTTCTCTACGCTTAATCCCGAGGAAACCAGGATCATAATGGTCATCACTCGAGACCCGCGCAAATGCAGACGCAAGACAATTGGCGATATCTGGCACAGAAGAGATCACGGTATTCGCCACCTTCAGCTGTGAAACCGGGGAAGGCACGCTCCTCCCCGAAATCTGGCGCACCTTCCGCCACACCTGTTGAGAAGGCGTGGAGCGCGTGATCGACGAAACATAAGCTGCCCACGAAGCACGTCTAGCCTCACGGATGACATACCTGGCACGGGCACGACAGCGCTTAAATGCTACAAAGTTGCCAGTAGTCGGGCTGACCGTGAATGCACGCAACGCTCGCCGGCGGGCCTGAATGGCCTGCCCGCAAGCAGGCGTCCACCACGGAACAGGAACCCGCCGCGGCTGTGTGGACGTACGCGGGATAGTAGCATGAGCAGCAGCAAGGACCACATCAGTGAAATGAGTGGAAAGTTCATCCACATCAGGCTCGAAGAGGGGAAGGTTCGCCATCTGTTTGTATTTCATGTTCACACATGCGGGAATCTGCTACACCGGCGTATGTTACGCTGACGTTCGAAGAAGGAGAGAGAGGGGTAGTCGCACCCTTTTCATTCCGTTCTACCCAGTACAGTATTTCACTCAGGTACCGCTAGACCGGCGTTTATGTTACTCCGGGGGCACAGCTAGTATAATTTAATTTACCAAAAGTACTGCAAGAACAATGTATGCCGTAAGTCTCTTTTGTTTAATTTGAAGAAACACAAATATACGATAAGACAAATTATTGCCACTTTATACGTGTAATTAAAGTTGGTTTTATTCTGCGTTTTGTTACCTGTAATGTATTCACTTGTGCAGCAGCTGCAATTGATAATATAGACCATAACACAGCCTTCAGTACGTCGGCAAACTCATTCTATGGAACAGGCATGTCTCATCTTTCACCCACCAGAAGGTATGTCTGTGACAACCAGTCTCAACCTAGGGCAATCAAAGAATAAAGCAGGATATGCTTGCCCGAGTCCTCCACAAGTCTTCCTCGCATACGACTAAATGTTCATGCGATGCACCCTTACCAATGGTCGAAAAAAAAAACCATTGGTACACCCGTGGAAATGGACTGGTCAGAATCCACCAGAAGCAAGGCCGACCACGAAGGTAATAGTTTTATCTTGGGTAGCCTTCCATTCCCGTCGAAACATCCATGAAGGTTTGAACGGTAAATGCACATCAATTCTGCTCCCAATATATGATGTGAATTCCTCATCCATGGTTCGCCGGGCCATGAACATTATAAGTAGTATTCTTAAGAAGATCAATCCATCACAGACACCAGTTTAAGGCCGATCAACCATCACAAAGCTGCACATAGAAATGGCTGTAATCCCAATGATTGGTTGTGAGTTAGCAGGTAGTGGCTGGAATGAAAACTTTGTTCAAGCCTTTGTTGCAACACCACGAAGGGCATACAGCATTCTAAAGTCATCGGTAGATCGCACGTAAAACAAGTAGGTACGCAGTGCGTACCTACTTTGTTTTACGTGCGATGACGCAGACGCACACAAGGTTAGCATAGCAGGCCATCATATTCTGCAGAATGAGGTTGTCAGAATCAGGGTGATGACTGACAGTTCAGACAGCCGTTTAAGCAGAGACAAGAATCGGCTGAATTGATATTCTGGGATGGATGACAACTGCTGGGGTAACGTAGCCTCTATATGTATACTTACAAGAGTACCGAGAGAGGTACGAGATGTCATATCAAACAATAACTTTCTTGTACACTACCGTGTGCCTGTGAAGGTCACTGCTCAAGTGACGCACTATGAACAAAACGACACAGCCTTAATAATTTACCGTTTCCAAAAGAGCCACATATAAAGCGGCAATAATTACATGCACATTATCTTTTCATTCACATTAAACAAAAACTAAATTATATTCGGGATACATTGTTCGGGCATTTCCTTTAGAAAATTAAATTGTCTTTCCAACGCTAGGTCGCAAGATTAGATTGATCAATTAGTTCCGGAGATACAGGAGATTTAGTATATTGCATGGTCGCCATTTTGAGGACGTCATAATGTGCTTTCCTTCAAATTACGTAGAAACTAATAGATTTACGGCGTATATTGTTCAGGCATTTCTTTTAGCAGATTAAATTACCTTTCCAACGATAGGATGCACGAAAAGATTGATCGATTAGTTCCGGAGATAATTATGAAATAGTATAAGGCACAGCAGTTATATTATGTTTTTCTTCAGATTAACTCAAAACTAACAGATTTATGGCATATATTGTTCAGGCATTTCTTTTAGCAAATTAAATTATCTTTCCAACAATAGGTCGCACGATAGGATTGATCAAATAGTTCCGGAGATGATAGAGATTTAGTACATCGCGTGGTGGCCATTTTGATGACGTCATCACGGCTATACGTCGTCACTTCCGGGAATGTGTCCCGGCAGATTTGTAAACTACAACATGTAAACAGCTTCCATGTACAACATGCAGCTTGCTGCCGGAACTAAAATGCTTTTGCACTAACAGCATGGACTGAATAGTCCAGCCTAATTTTGGTTAACACAAATAGTTTATAGGTACGATTTCGCCTTGCACGAATTTTTTTATATTAGTCAAAAATTATAGGTGACATGTGGTTGCTGTTTCAAAGCATCACACATAGCGGGGAAGGAGATGGCTTTTAAGTAAAAATTCTTAAAATTTGTAAAACAAAGAAACCCATGTAAAGTCTGCAAAATTTATTTGAATAAAAAAATAATGTATGCCAGGAGCGGCACAAAGGAGTATGCATGATAAAATTACCAAGCATGTTTAGTTGAAGCACGCAGCAACTCGCGTGCTACAGCGTTGAAACGGCCTTGCAGCGCGGATGGATAAGGCTTCTTCAAGCCAAGGCCGACTGGGGTAGAAATCGCGTGTCTTGCCTTCTGGCTCATTGGCAATTTAGGTGCACGGCAGAAGAGGGATGGTTTTCTAAACGAAGCCGTTTTTTGGTTTATTTTATTTGTTTATGAACTCAAGCCTTACGAAAAACGTGCACTGCACTGTGATCATTTGCTTGATCGTTCTAGATGTAGAATGTCTACCAGCAGCATAAGAGTTGCAGCATGAAAGCTCCTCGAGCGCAGCGAGACGACGCGGAATGAGCGAGCGAAGCGAGCGACTACGCTAGTTAATTTTAATTTTTAGCGCGTTGGTTTTTTAGATTTTTAATCTCATAGTAAATATTAGCAAACGATTAAAATTAGTACATGCGCACACAGATGAAACTTTAAGATTACTGTAGGCGCGCAAAGGATCATATGCATGCAGGATACAGTAAATATAGTTCCCCAATATTCAACAGAAAATCTCGTAGACGCCACATTTTCAAACGGATCTTTAGCAAGGGCAAGACTAACGGTAAGTAAACAGACCTTTGGGGCCGTACTCGACTGGGAGGATGGAGAAAAATGACGCTGGGAGGAATGTACCTTTAAATAATTTTGGCCAAGTTACACTATACTTGAGGGGCATTTGAAACAAATTTGAAGAAGCAAACAAATAAAGGTTTAACGTTTATTACGTGATGACTGCTTTCTTATTCGCCCACGGAAAATTTTCAACATTTTACAAAACTACAGGTTAATTAGAAAGAGTTCGCATTTGAGGTCATTTAAAACCATTATGTTCACAGAAACACAAACCAATGGAAGATGAACTTATTTCTTGATTTCAGAGGTTGTTCCGCCTTCATTCATCCAGTCGCTGCTGGATAGCGCTCGTGATGTTCTTAATTTTGCACTGACGGTCAGCGAATCCATCACCATACTAGAACGAAAAAAAACCAGTTGAGACAGTGCTGTGTTGCCCTAACTAGTTAATACTACGTTGCGGAGGGGTGAATCTCCTCCCCGTCCATGTGGATCCATATCAGCTTCTTCCAAAACACGACACATGCTGCGCACAGTTTGGTACTGCCAAAACACAGCACACTCGATAGAGCTATAATACAGCATGACGAGAGTACAACGAACTACATTAATTCTTGCTTGTACACTACATTACGTAGCAGATGTTCCGATATGTAAACTTACTTTTTCACCTTTCTTTCAAAACATGTCCGTTCAGCGGAAGTGACGACATCTTGAAGACGCGACTGAGGGACTGTGGGATCGATAGCAGCAGCTTGCTAAGGAGGTTGTTTTTTACGGAATTGTGAGCATGCGCGAAGCATAGTTTACCGACTGATTTTTGATGGATTAGCGATTCGTGTTGAAACGTGACGTCGTTTCTCTCATCGGACACTTTTGGAACGTTCTGTTAAGGTTTCTGTGCAATGAAGGTACCGAACTATCTTCAGCAGCGTGTGTATGGTACACATGTAGTTCGTTTTGGAAGAACCTCTACGACTATCGGGTTGTATAACTGAACAGTGAGCGACCGTTTCCGGCCGACACGTAGCTCGATGCTATAACACAAGTTAGTGCAAGGCACTATGCAAGACAAGAGCGCCCTGCGGCCAGCAAGTACAACAGGTTGCCTCCGTAATGGAGGCGATCCCTGGAACACTCCAGACAGCATTTTCGTTTTATCACGTATTTTTTCACCTCGTAGATCTAAAGCGATCGATAAGTCTAGTTTCTTTTCCCTACAATTTATCTCAATTTGCAGTGCTGCAAGTGGCAGATGCATCTCTTTTCCTCTTTTCGTGCAGCGTTAAATATGTTACAAGAACTGCAATCCTCGTCACATGCAATGTTTCAATTGATCGACACATCCAACCTAGTATTGCGTTGTAGCTACTCAATCAATTGATTAACTGATCAATGCTAAGAACCAATCGATCACAGTCTATTATAGTTTATTTTTAACACAAGCAATGAATTCTTAGTGAATGACATTGTCTTAGTTAATGAATCAAATGAATGACTAATCATACAGGAAACTAAACACTTAGTTGTCTATTATACCTTTAGCCAAATAGTTATTTCACCAAAGCAAAGGTGGGGGACAAATACACTCAACGCAAGAGATACTTCACCAGGTTCGGAATGGGCTTCAGTGTCAACCTCCCAAAATAACACTAACGAACCAAGGTGGCGCACAGCGAATTGGGAACCAACGAACAACCAACTCAAACCTTCACTAGTGTCTATACCATGCGCAACGGCTGCTTGGACGTCCGATTGGACTAGCCCAGACACGTGATGTGCACGTCACACCAAACAGCCATTGCGCGTGGTATAAATATTGGTATGCCCACATTGAGACGAAAAAGAGGGCGGCCAAGAAGATCAGTCTGCGTGTGTAACTCCGCCCTCAAGCCACGTAAGGCACATGCTGCCATATTGGTTCTGCCGTCCAAAGGCAAAAAGACGAATCTAACAAAAAACGAATCTGCACATTTTAGGCGTATACGACTAATGAATCCACGCTCTATACAATGGTTATAGCGTATTTTGGCTATTTTCAATTTTTCACCGAATTTCAGGGGTGGCAGAAAAACTTATCTAATGCTCATTTACTTAATCCTCCAGGCAGAAAGACGTATCTAGCACTTTCACGTTTGAGGTCCGTTGCCAGAAAGACGAATGTCATATTCGTTTTTTTGCTATAAATCGTGCGTCATAAAAGGTTCAATTCGTCTTTCTTCCGTCAGCCACTACACGTCAGAGGCGCTTCGGTCATTCAGATTCGTTAAGTCCAAAGCACGTCGTGTGCGTACTGACAGCTAAATAATTCCCACCACAATCCATGTTTAAAATGATGCGATTATTTTTGCGCTGTCTGATATTTATTGCTTAAAACTTCTTATTTTGCCTAATAATAGGCTTGCCAACTTCATAAAGTATCACAAGATTTGGTAGGTTATTTGAATTTACGAAACGTTAAGCAAGCAAACTTAAGCAAAGATATGTTAGAAAGGGCACTGCAACACATTGCTTATTTCGGTCACAAATCTAAGCTCTTTAGTTCGTGTAATGAGTTAGAAATCACGAACAGAGGGGGGGGGGGGACTCGGCTGAATCATGTGAGGTAGGTGAATTTGGGACCATTCAAGGCGTTTCATGAAAATTTTCTAATCAAGGTACGTTGGTGAGGATGGTCAAGTGTTTTTATCGAATGAATAATGACATGCTGTGTGGTAAAACACAAATAGGGAAGTAGATTTAAAAGGCCGGTTGCCACCAAATTAACATTGCAGTACATAGGCCTATCGAGTTCTCTCTCGCAGGAAGCAAAGGAATGCACAAAGCAAAACTTTTAAACGCTACAAACAAGCCACGTGACTCCTTAATTATAGATTAAATATTTGGTATGCTCTTGTGTACCTGGAAACAAGCGATACGATATTGATGTCACTAGATGGCACCACGGAATAATATAAAGCAAATCTCTTGGCACCATCTAGTAACACTAATATCGTTAATCTTTATAGCTTAGTTAAAAACAAGCTATAAAGATTAACGGTATTAATGTCACTAGATGGCGCCAAGAGATTTGGCTTGTTTGTAGCGTTAAAAATTTTACTTTGTTCATTCCTTTGCTTCCTGCGAGAGAGAACTCGATAGGCCTAGATGCTGCATTGCTAATTTGGTGGCAACCGGCCTTTAAACTTTTTTTATTTAATCGTGCAGCAACCAAACACCGTGTCACACTGGAACGGTTAAAAGTATAGCAGGAAGTGATCATTGCTGAAGATGTTGCGAGTGCTTTTTGGAAATTCCATCTTTTCTTCATAGATAGAAACCAAATATTACTATGGTTAGATTAAACTGCAGAGCCCAAAACAAAAAACTGGACTCTTCTGAGCACAATCCTTTTAGCTATGTACTCTGAGAAAATATCTGTGGACTGCATTAACCCTAAATTTCAGAAAGTATAGGTCATACTTTGTTTACAGCAACTCAGCTCACCAGTGTATTGAGTTAGCAAGGAAGAATGAAAAACTATTCGATTTTTCGAATTTCATAAATTCTGTCACTGAATTCGGTATACTAGAACCATGAAAGAAACCTACGAATGACTTTCGTAACTGGAAAATGGATTCGAAGAATACAAACTAGCGAAGCAGACCATCTTTTCATGATAACTGAGGCTAGAAGATATGAAAAGATTAAAAAAATAAACAAAAGATATAAAACTTCAATGTCTGGAGAATGCAAAAACCTGGACTGCATAAAGATAATTTCGTTCCTACTACAATTACCTCGTAGCCTACTAATCCAAGACGACTGAACAAAGTAAAAAAAATAAATCTGGAGTTCTTTAAGATATTGCCTCTCACGACATGAACAGAAACACCTTTTGGAAAATATGCCACATTCTGAGGAAAGTTAAGGTGACGCGAAGGAATTTTTCTTATCCATTATGCAGAAATAACAACAGACGTACTATTGAATTTTCTTTTATTTCCGTAACTGTGATCACTTTTAAATGTATGTAACTTTTTTTATCCTTGCTTTAAATATTAGCTGCTTAGTAATTCAAAGATGATTTTGAACTTGTTTTTTTCTTTTTCTTACACTTACGTTTTCTCATGACCTAAACCTGGGGCTGGCTAAAAGACGAAACTCCCTATTTGTTTTTTTGCCAACCTTAATGACGAGACTAAATCAAAGATTGTGATAGGCAACAAAAAAAAAACGAAATTGCTTTTACTCCTGTATTTCTGCGAGGCTGGTTTTAAAAGTTTGATAGTATTATTTTAAAGGGTCAGACTTCCTTTCTGCTTAATCTCAAGTCATATAGTTGTTAATTAGCAGGTCGGCTGGAACAAACTACGCAAAATAGCTCTCCTGAATAGTTGACGTTTTGTAGATTCGTCTTTCTGACTTTGGAGGGCAGGGTTAGTTTACTGCCCAGCATTGTCAGCAGGAGTTAGATAGATTAGATAGATGATTGTACAAAGTCAATGCTTATGAATGCATTGGCATTGCCCCCCCCCCCCTGGGGCAGTGCCCCCCCCCCCCCAAGAATCCCAAAGCAAACCAGTGCTTCCAAAAGTCTCGAGCTTGAAGCTATTATAAGAAATGAAGCCGAAACAATGAGCTCCGGGAGGGAGTTCCATGGACAAACAGTCCTTTCAGTGAAGAAGAATTGCCGGCAGTTACGTCTCGAAACAAAACCCTGCAATTTAAATCTGTGGCCTCGGTTACTCTTGAAATTACGAGTAAAAAAACTGGAAGGATTATTAGAGAACGAACCCGACAGTAACTGGTAGGTAAGGATGAGACCACCCCTATCAAACCTCTCACGAAGTGAAGGAGTATTGAGCTGTTTGAATCGTTCATTGTACGGAAGGTGACGAATACAGGAACACCACTTCGTTAGTTTACGTTGGCAATTTTTAAGTTTGTCGAAGTGCGCAGCATAAAAAGGTCTGCTAATTTGCGAGCAGTAATCAAGAACTGGTCTCGCAAAGGTCTTTCACAACAAGGCAAAAGGAGGAGTGCCAAGAAAAGAAAACTTTTTAAAAACATAATGAGCCATTAACAAAGCTTTGCGAGTAGCCACGTCGTCAAAAGTCAATTTAAGGTTTACAGTGGTTGATGTAATTATTAGTAGGCCTATAGCGAGGGAGTTCAAATGTGTTGGTCACACTGAACCAAGTAGTGGCTCTATAAAATTATAAATGAATCCGTGCAGCAACACAAGAGGTGCCAGCTCTGCTGCAGAAACAAGATGGCTGTTTTACGATAAAAATTTTGGTAATTATCTGGGTAAGGGCAAAGCCATCTACAGTAAAGGCCGTATCAGATCAGACCAAAAAAGGCGAGTAAAATTAACCATTGACATAGAAGCAAGCGCAAGTTTGCTAGGGGCTGCCATCTCTACACCACGCGGCGAAATTTCAAATTAACCGACTACGGTTCGAAATTCTGCCAACCAATGGCGCCACTTGGCAAACTTGTCGCGTCGGTATTTGTCGCGCCTTCTAGCGGAGCATTGTGGAAGGTAAAGATGATACGGCCTTTGCTGTAGGTGGCAGTGATAAGGGGCACCACGCGAAATCAATTCATTTTTGTACTAACCGATGCTATACTTTTTATCGTAACAGCATTTCGCATCATAAAACCCGGGGAAAAACAGGTGTAGTTCTAAAAACGAATACGGCTTCCACAAGCAAAAGAGCAGAAAATTGATATTAAAAAAGTTTCAAAAGATGTAAAATGTTAGTCACAGACATGCTAAAGCGGCGGCAGCCATATGGCGAGGTCTTTTGATTCGGTAAACAGGATAGCCGGAAAAACCGATTTGCTTCACAACGAAAGTTTAGGTTGACAAATTTTCGGTTGCAGCTTCTGGAGTTTATAAGTTTAGCTGCAGCGAGTGCGGTAGCACGAGCGAGGCACGTGATTTGGAAAATATATTTTTTTTACGACTTTTTAGCAAAATTTGGAAAGATAATTCAGAAGAAAAGCAAGCTTTCCGCAAACTTTCAGTGAGGCGCCAGCCAATCGGGTTTCTAGCTACCGTACTTCCCTCACAATTGGCTGCCATAGCCGCTGCTTTATCATATCTGTGACTAGCATTTTACGTCTTTCGAAAATTTTTTTTAGGACATTAATCCGTTTTCCCCGGGTTTTATAATCAAAAATAGTGTTCGGATGAAGACCGTCGATTAGCACAAAAATTGTCTAAATTTTATTATCTACTGCAAACACGGCAGTGTTTTTGTAGTTATGGTGGATTTTAACTGAAAAGACAAAGCTGTAGGTAGGTAAATTAATATACAGCTATACATTTTCGTTTATTTTCAGCGATTTTAACGATTTCGACAATCGCATGAAGAAGGCAGCAGCCTTTTTTTTTGGCAGCCCGTCTGGTAGCCGGAGGGGCTGCGTGGGGGCCCGGCTGCGTGTACCAATCCGCCAGGGGGCTCTTTCTTTTGGTCGTCTATCGCTAGTTGTATACGTACGCATGACGTAGGTATTTAGCAAACTGCTGCAGGTGCTGCACTGCTGCTAGGAAAAGAAAGGAAAGGAAAAGAAATGCATGGTACAGTTAAGCTGGACCGGTCATTTTTTTCCGACCTGAAGACAAGAAGAACAGACCCGTGACCCGATGATACGGACTGATCTGGTGATCCAAATGACCCGATCAGACCCCGTGGAATAAAATGAGGTTAGTTATTGACGAAATTCACAGAAACTGTCCAGAATTAAAAGGCTTATATAAAATTTATATAAAATTCAAGCAACATTCAGAGAGTTTTTGTTAATTATATAGAACAGCGCCTTTTCAAGCTATCGACATAATTCAACTACCTTTCGATTCCTTTCGTCGTTGTGGTTCAGAAAATCTTAACGAAAGCTTGCGCAAACGACTTTTTCTTTTATAAAATAAGTTTAAACACGTTAAAACGCTATTGACAACCGTGGTTAGGCCGCCATAACGCGCAACGATGGGAGCGCAACAAGAAAACCTGATTTCGACCAGAACATTAGTAAACGGAAATTATATCCTTCCCGGGACAATTTTTCCCCCAGTATGAAATGCCGTCCGCAGGGGCGGGCTTCGCGCGCACTATTATATACATCGAGAATTTTTTTAATCAGAAATACTATGACGCAAGCATTTGTGAAACAAGGAACAAATTATGACACTTGGTTGTTTCACAAATGCTTGCGTCATACTATTTCTGATTACACAAATTCTCGATGTATATAATAGTGCGCGCGAAACGCGCCCCTGCGGACGATGTTTCACACTGTTAAGAAATATTGATATAGAAATAGAACGACAGTTTGCATCCATCACAAATCACCACTTCAGCCATGCCGACGCAAATGAACAAGATAATTTCTGTTTACTAATGTTCTGGTAGAAATCAGGTTTTCTTGTTGCGGTCCCATCGTCGCGCCTTATTGCGGCTTAACCACGGTTGTCAATAGCGTTTTAACGTGTTTTTTTTAAAGAAAAAAGAGTTTACGCAAGTTTTCGTTATGATTTTCTGAACCGCAACGACGAAAGGAATCGACAGGTAGTTGAATTATGTCGATAGCTTGAAAAGGCATTGTTCTATATAATTACCGAGTTTTTAAAGACTTAATTGACAAACAATCTGCAGAGATATTCTTTATATAAAAAAGGAAGTGGCTATTTACAGGTACAGTACCTGCAAACAACTGGCTATTTACAGGTACAGTACCTGCAAACAACTGGCTATTTACAGGTACTATACCTGTAAGTAATTGACTATTTACAGGTACTGTACCGGTAAGCTACTGGCTATTAACAGGTAGTGCTCAAAAAGTGAATGCACCAAAGCCAACATACTTCAGTAGCACGAAAGCATCCGGCTGCATTGCTGTCTGAATCGTAGTTTGATCTTCCAGGAAAACCATTACGAAAATAAGAAAGACTACAATGAAGGTTTTCATTTAGTAACTAATCATTCTCGTCTTACGCGTAATGCCAGAGCTGTGCTTCGACAAGACGCCTTACAAATGTAAATTTTGCGGGAAGGCTTTTGAGTTACAGACTCACTGGTGGTCAAGATAACCGTCACAATTGATGTTAACCACGCCAAATTACAGTAATCTGGGCCAGATTTTTACCTGAAAACGTGGACGATAAGCTATCGTTTCCAGCATAAAACGTAGCGTGTTCATGAATACGAAAAAAATATCGCATAATACCGTGGCGCCATCTGTTGTCATTTTGTGTCATTAACTTTTACCATTGTTCACTGGTGATTGAGAACGTATTGGATTCTCTCAGATTAATTTACGCAGGCTTAGCTAACGTTTACGTTTTTGATAAATTTGCCTTGTTCGTGGTTTTTGGTCATTAGATGTGCTTTAAAGCCACGTTTAACGTGTAATTTTAGAGCAGTGTGCTTATACAATCTTCGACAAAACGCCTTATAAATGTGAATTTTGCGGGAAAGCGCTTGAGTTACAGACTCAACAATTATAACCACTCGTGGCCAAGACGATCAAATCTCTAAACATTCTCACAAACTGATGTTAACTTGGGCAGATGTGAGCGATATGGGCCAAAACTTGACCTGAAATTTGAACTTTGTCAGTAGTTTTAAGCGTTGCAAAAGCGGATTTATTACACATTTATACGAATGGAAAAATTACATGACTGTATAGTGGCGCCATCTGTTATCAATTATATCGTTAACCGTTACAGATTGTTCACTGGTGCTTGAAAACTTACCATATTTTCTTATGTTAATTTACGTAGGCTTAGCTAATGTTTACTTTCTTGATAATATTTGTTTGTTCATGGTTTGTGCATACCTTCGCTTGCTGCAGGATTTAACGATATAAAAGACAATAGATGGCGCCGGGGTAGCATCGTGCGATTTTCGTAAAAAAAAAAAATAGCAATAAAATGATGAGTTCGTTCATATCTAGCCTAGGCTCATATGGATTTGATGAATAACCACCATGCCTGATCAGTTATGAAATTCAGACAGTAGAAAGAAACTATTTAAATGTAATGTGTGTGTGTGTGCACGGTTTTTCGTCTTTTGGCTAGTGCGATGTTGTCTTTTTACGAAATTGCAATTAATCGGATTCATTTGGGGTTCATGAATGAACATGTTTTCGGATCTGTTTTATGAGATACGCATGGAAGTGAAAAACCCATTTAAATGTAATGTGTGCTGATGAGCTTGTTAGTTATTACAAAATTTGTTGGCAGGGGGTGAGAGCAAAATAAATAAAAAAAAATTGAAAATGAGGTCCCACAATTCAGTTAGGGGTCTGTTTAGAAGGAAGGCCCTCCAAAAAAAAAACAATTCATTTCCAGCAATTTTAGTACCTTTGAAAAGTTGTGAAAACCAAGTTTCACAATTTTTTTTTTACTTGCAACAAACGCTTTGTCTACTTTAAAAAAATTCTAGTCCTAATTTTTCGGATCTGGAAATGGGGGTACTCCCCCAGCCCCCACACCCCCGGGTGTGATACTAGTTGAGTCATAGTGATTGTTTTTAATCGCGTGAAACAAACTTAACTTAAACAAGCTACTGTCAGCCTTTCGTACGAGCTTCACTGTATATTTCATGTTAAAAAATCACATGCCACGCGCACAATGTCAGCTCTGACAAGTCGATGCTTTTGAAAGGTTTGTCATATGGCTATGTAAATTTGATGCTTCCTCGAGTAAGGCTGTACTTTAGATATTACTGGAATTTTCAGGATTTTCTTAGACGACTTTCAAATATTCAGGCAGATCGTACTTTAATGTGAAATCAAATTGCAATAATCGAAATAATTATTCTTTATGTGCCTATCATTAGTAAATAATGAGGAAGAACACAAGTTCAGTAGTTTTATGGTAGCCAGTTGCTTGTAAACATAGTACCTGTAAATAGCCAATTGCTTGCAGGTACTGTACCTGTAAATAGCCAATAGCTCACCGGTACAGTACCTGTAAATAGTCGATTACTTACAGGTATAGTACCTGTAAATAGCCAGTTGTTTGCAGGTACTGTACCTGTAAATAGCCACTTCCTATAAAAAAAGTATTTTATATTTAAATCATGCTCATTATTTTACTCTTCGACTAGTGCTGTGATCATTTCCTTTCATTATTTTGATAATTTCTTACCGAGAGCTAGGGAAAGTAACAATTAGCAGTTGACCACGGGGTTTCTTTGAAATCTCTAAATTTGTGCGTTTTAGCACGGACCTTCTTTTTTGATTTAATTTCCCGACCGAGACCGAAAGCCAAGGGAAATTTTCTTAAAAGGAGTGGAGTGCTAAAAGGCATTAAAGTACAAATCTCATAAAAACACAAGTGGCAATCAGTATGGGTTTCTTTCCACAAAACCATTCTTACTATAGATTTAACGTCACATTTTATTTACAAAGTATTAACAGTGAATGTTTACCATAAAATTGAGTAACTACCTCCCATCAACGTCTTCGATGTCCGCAACGTTTTCCATGTTTAGAATTTGCTATGTTTTCCTCTATTTGGCGTAGCGATACGAATCCTCGTCAACCAACTTGTGTTGTAATTTCCTTTGCTTCGGCGTTGGTATTTCGTATTAAGTAGGCCTAAACCGCATTTTTACGTCACGGTTTCACAAGTTAACCGTATCTTGACGAGAAGCATCTTCGTTTTCCGTAAAAAGTCCCACAATTCACGAAAGTGACGTCTTTGCCCTAATATGGGCATAACTACTCGAATACTGACGAGAAGCAGCTTCATGTATCCGTAAACGTCCGGCCAGATGGGTTCTTGGTGGGTTCTCTCTTTTCGCTTTTCCGGTTCATTTCAAATTTCCCACATGCATTTCATGTCTTATTTCAGGATTTAGGTTCGTCAATAATAAGATATTTACAGCGATTTGGTTCGCAGGTATCAAAATTAAATCAAGACGTCATAAAAGTTGTAACAAGAATTTATCGGGTTGGAGAGTAGAATTTGTGAATGAGACC
>JAHWFP010006199.1:71794-84254 GCA_023313725.1 Lithobius niger
TACTAAGCATCGTTCAGGGAAATGCATCACGGATTAATTACTAACATGATAAAGTTAACTAGATATCGCATACCTTTTCCAAACCTATAAGAATAAAAAAGCCAAGCTGTGCCCAACAAACATATGAAAAGCGCGACGTTTCAAGGTTACTTTCACCTCTTCATCCGAGGTGCACTAAATCCACAAAAGTTGCGTCAAAACAAAGATTTCAGATTTCATACAGTTCATGATAGCTTCAGCATAGGGTTGTAAAATATTTTAAAAACATTAAAAACGAATCTAAGCTTAACCTGGACAAAACAGGTAAGCATTATGGAGACCAATCGACCTCACCCCTGCGAATGCAGAGGAGAAGTGAAGTCAGGTGTCTGGTGCTTCAGTTTGAGGTCGATCGGTCTTCTAAGGCTCGATGCACACATGCGTTTTTTTTTTTATCGCGCGTTGATGCTGCGTTGACGTAGGGAATCGATGCACACATGCGTTTTTGTAACGCGTGGTGACGCTGCGTTGACGCTAGCAATCAATGTACACATGACCGTGAACCGCCAGTACGCATTTGGCCGCAACTAATTTTGCTAACACCGTGTATAAAAAGTTATATCTTGAAACCAATTAGGCGATATTGTCTTTTTCTCCTACCTCGTGTACAAAAACTATATTTTCCAACCAATGCGACGATATTTCGTACATTCATATACTATTTAAGACGTACCAGGGAAATATATATCCTTTGCTGATTAACTAAAAAATTCGGATAAGTTCTTTAATTACTTCCCAATGAGTCTTCAATTATTTCTGCGAAACATTTCATATTTCAAGGTAGTTCTTTACTCCAATAAACAATTCCATGTCTTATGTCTTCGAAATTGGACGCCATTTTCGGTAAAGTTTTTGCGATAAACGATGGATGTGTGCATCGCTCAGTCACACAAGTTACTGAGAGACGTAGGTGCGCTTTTTTTTAACGCTTCAGTACCGCTGCGCTGACCGGGGGGGGGGGGGGGGGGGGGGGGTTGCAAAACGACCGCTCGTGCGGTAACGCAACCGTCGACGCAGGTATGTGCGCAGTATACCCAACAGATGTCACGTAAACCAAACCGCAAATGCGGTACCGCAGCGTCAACGTGCGTTAAAAAATCAAACATGAGCACCGGTACTAATGGCTTACCTGTTTTGTCCTGTTTGGTTAATCTTTTTAAAATATTTTATAACCATATGCTGAAGCTATCATGAACTGTATTTTAACATGTTGACGAAACTTTCGGTGGATGTAGTGCACCTGATGACGAGGTAAAAGTAACCTCGAAACGTCATGCTTTTCATATGTTTGTTGCGCACTGCTTAGCTTCTTTATTATTACATCACTATAGTGCTTGTTTTATTTCTCCCAAACCTACGAAGGTCCTTAGCGGTCGTTGTGACTACTACGGGCTCTCCTAATGCTTTGTGTGCGAAGCAGCATGGACGCAAAGCACTGAGAGGGGTACGAGTAGCCGCACATACCGCCAGGGTCCCGCATAGGCTTGGAAGAGGTAAGATGCGATATCTGGTTAAGGGCGCGTTTACGCAATTACTCGCCTTTGCGTTCTCGCAGCTAGAAGCTAGAAAACATCTGAAATTCCAACATGGCGGAGGTTTTAGCCCTGTCGACTCGCAATGAAAACACTGAATAATGAGTTCAGAAGGGACTGAACATTTCGTCAGGGGGAATTCTTTATATTATTGGCACGGATTATAAGACTTAAAGCATTTACTCAAACGACTTCGGATTTAGCTAATCCAGACGGCGTCGTTACCATGGCAACGACAACTATGCCATTGCGATTAAATTCTAGCTGCGAGAATGCTAAGGCTAGTCGTTGCATAAACCCGGCCTAAATTTCAATTCTACGATGCAACTGAAAGATTCCTTGAGATATAACGACACAACACGCAAATTGTGATATCCACCCAAAACCAAAACTGGTGTAAAAAGCCGCTAGGTTTCCAAAAAGGATCGGGCCTTCGAAGGTAGCGATATCATTCAACCAAGGAAAGGCCTCCAAGGTTAATCCTATAAGCCAGGTTAATCGCACAAAATAATACTTTGGATGTTAATGAAAACACGAAGATTGCTACCGCGAGTAGCAATGTTCTATAGTTTTCGTTTAACTTTCCAACTATTAGTCGCAGCGATTACCTTGGCTAATAGGATCAAACTAGGTGGCCTTTCCCTGGTTGGTTGATATCACTACCTGCAAAGACCGATCCTATTTGGAAACTTTGCGGCGTTTTATACCAGTTTTGGTTTTGGGTGGATTCAGGTAAAGGTTGACGACCACTTCTGCAATTAACGTTTTCACACGACTTTTACATTCTCTTGCAGACGATTTTAGTATCGGTGGCATTATAGAATCAATTGTTCCTACTGCACTACACGAGAGTCGGGGTTGGAAATAATTATGATTCTAAAATATTCGAATTAATCAGATTACTTTGATTATAACCAGGTTATAATCAGATTTTAATGACATATATGACTATACAACAACAATTATAACGTAGTTAAAATTGCTAGAGTTTGCTTTATTTCTTGCCTGGCAGTTGCTACTTTCAAACTACCAAGACCTGTAGTTCTCTTAAGTATTACAAGTTAAAAACGTGGTTACCACGTGTAAATTTCAGTATTAACATGCACATCACAACTGGTATTACAGTAATATTACTTATTAAAGTTGGTGTAGGTATTGTGGCACATTAGTACATTCCTCACAAATAAGCCGATTAAATGAACGCAGTCACATCAGCTGCAATTGCTAGTTGCCTCCTAGAACTACGTTAAGTTGCAAATTCCTTTAGTTTTTTCCTGGATTTAAGGGTTTGAATGTTGCCAATAATTTCCTACTTTAGTTGTTCCTAGTCGGTTACGTATTTTTGTATGGATCAGGCAAAAAAAAGTAGAACACATTACGTACCTGACTGCAGAAGATTCAACAGTAGTGTATTTTTTTTTACTTGCATCCGAGCAAAAAACAACTTGAACCACCAAAATAAAATACACTGCTGTCGAATCTTCTGCAGTCAGGTACGTATGTGTGTTCTCCTTTTTTTGCCTAATGGGTCGTCACTTTTTTGTGGACAACTCTGTATATCAACAATTTTGTGTCCAACCTGGTTCCTGATTATAATCTGGTGAATTTTAATTTTAATGAAGTGATTATAATTGTGATTATAATTGATTATAGTCACATGATTATAATCGTAACAACCATGATTTGCGTTACTCTTACCGGAATTCTCTTAAAACGCCTTTAAAATTCTTTAAACTGCTTCAGTTGTCACATCAAGTACAGTCTCACGGATCATACCAAGGCCACTTTAAATTTTAAGTTTAAGATTTTCAGTTGCAATATTGTGGAATATCTTAAAGCGCACCCCACGCCCTTCGTGTGCGTATCCGCTGTGCTATACAGTCGAACGTGTGACGTATTACAGTCCAGTGTTGCGACATCATATCAGCTTGGTCAAGTGAGTACAGAAATCTTAGTTCCGTTGAGTTACGGTAACCACATTTTCATACTTGTACAAAGAGCACTGCCTTCATTAGTTGCAGAACAAGAAGACAGGCTAGTTACAATAAAAAAAAAAAAAAAAAACAGTGTAAATACTGTCACATTGTTTAAGAAAAAACAGTATATTTACCTTCTTCGAATGAATGAGTTCCTGATCCACGTAGACCTCAAAGTCGTCGCACTTCTCTCTGATTGGCTCGACAGTCTGAAAAATATAAAAACATAAGCTTTAAAAGGACATTCCTCCCAGCGCCATTTTTCTCAATCCATCACATCAAATACGGCCCCAAAGTTTCATTTACTTACCGTTAGTCTTTCCCTTGCTAAAAATCCGTTTAAAATGTGGCGTCTACGAGATTTTCTATTGAATATTGCTAACTTTATTTACTGCGTCGGGTACGTATATAATCCTTTGCGCGCCTACAATAACCATGACAGTTCATTGTTTCCGGTTGTGACGACACAGTTTTTGCGTCATTGCTGTCACCTGACCCACAATTCGTCTACTACGCCAGACGTCGTTCACGTGATCACGAGAAGACGAGGGTGGAAGTGACGTTTCTGAGCCGAATCTCACGATAGCAGTGCGCGGACATATGACTGCGCGTGGCTGTTATAAGGCACGCTGGATGTTGCTTTAAAGTAAATGAGTTCCAAGTAGTTCCATGCATGGATAGATTTCCCTGAAAGATTAGACATCTTCGGAAAAATTTCAACGAAATAGTTTCTTATGCATTTTTGTCACCAACCTAAAAAATTTTAAACGGAGAATCCACGCCAACCCCCGAATCAGGAAATTACAGCCCGTGTTTCCTATCACGAATCTATCACAAGCTAACTCAAATTTAACCTTTCTAATATACACAAGGTTGTATTGAAGAAATAAAACTTGTGCGAGTCTTCCTGTTACGGATTTAAAAAAAATCGGAGAATTCAAGGACAGGAGGAATATTCCGCCATTCCCTCCCTGGCCAGTCCGCCACTGTAAAAATAGGACATCACTGTTCACTGTTTCAAAAGAACACACCACAAATAAGCGTAATAAAATACTGTAATAAATCGCACCCAGAAAGCAGCGAGGCTATGCGCACCTCACATTAAATGTACCGTCCAGATTACCGCTAAAGGTAAGTGACGACTCACTTTGTATTGTACTTCGCGAGAAGAGACGAGCCATCTCGATGTCCGTGCTTAGTCTCTAACCGACCGCAATTTGAAGAGCTGACTTGCCGAATTGCGCAGTTACACGCCGCAATTTTTTGTATGAGCGCACACCTTTACGATGACATTTCGCTGACGTCATTCACAGATCGTATACTATCGGGCGACGGTTTTTCGCTTAAGGACCTGTTTAGAGGTTATCATACTTCAAACGGCGTATGTATATTCTGTTCAGCATACCTTTTGTACTTGCGCACTGCAAGTGACCCACCAACATACTTGAATTTCGCCGGATCAGAATTGAACAAATGTGATGTCGCTGACGTAAATCCCGTCCCCCCGTTTTTTGGCCACAACCACATTAATTCGACGTGTGACACGTCGAATTAAAAAAAACAAAAGCAAGTAAACTAGTAAGTGTTGGAGTAATTTATATATACATACATACATTTAGCATGCATTGGGCTACAGCCCATCATGATTACCGAGGCATGATCAGTAAACTAAGAGGCCTGATTTACAACGATTTTAGGAGGATAGACAATATGGCCGCCACGAAGCAACGATGCCGAGGGCGTTGCTAAGCAACGCAGGCATGGTCATCAGTATCAGTCCGCTGGTAAAACACGGTTTTTGTTCGTAGGTGGTGACAGCTATTGGCAGCTAGTGGCACTTTTTTAAGTTTTAAAATTATTATTTTCAAATAATTTTTTTTTAAGTTACCACTCAGCCGCACTCTACGCTTGTAATAAGTAGCGACACTTTCGTTTATCCAGAAAGTGTTTCAAAGGAAAAAACGGCCGTTTCATTTAACCTGTAACTATCGCCCTCGGTTGACATAAAGCGGCAAGAGGACAAGTCAATCGAATCAGTGGCGCTTTTGACGGCCATATTGTCCAATTTATTTGCGTATGCTAGTTTTCACCCAAGATCCAGCCGGCAGAGCCCTGACCCTAGATATCCAATCATTATCACAACCAATCCAAACACTACATCCACATGTTGTTTAAGCAAATTGTACCTACTGCAACAAACGGCAAGAGCGGGTCATGCTGGTTTATTTAGCGTGCAGATGTTCTGCGTGGGTATACCGCTATTTACTTGAATTTGTCCGTTAATTTGACCATTGGCTGAAAAAAAAACACGCCTAATTATTGTGGATAGTAAAGTCGCCTATTTTCAGCTTCAAATGGCCGGAAATTTATTTTGGATTTTTTCTACCAACTGCACTGTTTGAAGATGTAAAGCTTAAAGCCTGTAGAGTTTAATGCATGCAGGATAGTAAGCCAATAATAAAAAATAAAAAAATACACAGGAATGGGCTATTTGTGCTGGCTCGTGTTTTAACTTTAAAAAAAAACAAAACAATTTAACAGTTTAACAGTTAAAACCGGTTTTTTTTTCTAGTTTTTATCTTGTAACTAAACAGCATTTGCATTATTAAAAATCTCGTTTCGGTCTGGTTAAATTGGTGTATTGGAATGTCAAAATCGGCCAAACTTGGAGAAAATATGAATTTTAGTGATGGGACAAACGATTCACGTAAAAATTTTGACCAGTGATAATTTGGCACACGACTGTACCAGTTGACCATGTCTAGTGGACCAGTTTTGTATAAAGGTTCTACATTGTTCTGACAATCAACGTCTTTATAATTCACATTGTTCTGACATAGTTCCTACTGGTTGTTACATTGCTTCAGTATTGTTATTTCCGCAATTATTTTTGTGCGCACACAGGTGATTTAAGACAGTGAAACGGTTTTATCTACTTCAAAAGATACCACTTCATCTACTTCAAAAGATGCCATCTCATCTACTCCGTTCATCTACTACAAAAGATGACATTTCATCTACTCTAAATGACGCCATTTCATCTACTCCAAGTGATGTCATTTCATCTACTCCAAAAGATGCCATCTAGACACGCTAGTGTGTAGCCGCCAAGTAGATGTTTAGTTGTCAGATGCAAAAAGGTGTGCTCACTAGCAGATTGTCTCTTAACTCTTAGCAAGCTTATACCCGATTTCAGCCTACTGATGTAAAGTTCCCAGGGGTAGAAATCTTTGAAAATCGATGGAATCAGGTGTGTTGGGTCCAATAACGAAAAAACCTCAACAATAAAGTGTGGGAACGTGTCCTTCATGGAAAAACTGTGCCCTCAATAACGTTGATTTGTGTTGCTGGCTAGCTACTATAGCTAGCTAATGACAGGACTACCATGTTAATTCTCATATAGGTATAAGGACACTACGTCTACAGCTCGTTAGGTAAGTTCCCATATATAAATTTTGGCACACAGGTAAAGTGTAATACAGGGAAGTGTCTTTTTCTAAAATGGGGTTGCAGCTAGAAGCGCTTGCCCTGAAGTGGCGCGTAAATGCAAAATTATTGCAAGCATTGCTTGTATTGTCATCCAACAATCTATTATAACTTGCTTAGTGTTATATGCGCATCGTTTCAATACTTTGTCAGAATACATTGTTGCTACAAAGAGGCGGTTCATGAAAGCAAATCATCCCACTAAGAGACTGGGAGTCTTTCATTGCAAGAAGAATTGGAAACAAAATGCAGATCGTGAGCACGGGTCTGGCAATCAAGTAGGAATTTTTTTTTTAAAGCAGTACGTTTTAGTAATGTGCCAAGTTTGCTGGTTAATCTAGACACATGCTAGTGTGGCGCCGGTAAGCAGACAATCGGCGAAGTATATGAGACTGTGATTGAGTGAGCAATTCCAGCTTCATTGCATAATTAACATTAACCTCAGGAGAAACTGAATGGAGAAGCGCTGATTGAGTGAGCGAAGCGAACGAAAATCAGCGTTTGTTAGCCAGTGTGCTCAAAAATGGGGCTGAATAAATGTGAGGCATGGACATGCGATAAACCAAACCGCGTCAATAACGGCTAATTGGGCAATGATAAATGAAAATTATGAATACGAAAATTTATAGATATGAAATTCCTTCAGAAAAAAAGGTAGAGGTGACGGTAAGACTGTGTGACCTATTGTACATTCAGTCTTATGAAAGTCGTAATATTCACCCAAAACTGGTATAAGAGAAGCCGCTAGTTTCCAAAAATGGTCGGCCTTTGAAAGTAGTGATATCTTTCAACCACAGAAAGGCTGCCAATGTTAATCCTATTATCCGATTTAATCACACCGACTAATAGTTCGAAAGTTAAATGAAAACTACAAGATTGCTACTGATGTTCTAGTTTTCATTTAACTTTCTAACTATTAGTCGGTGTGATTAAATCGGCTAATAGGATTAACCTTGGCAGCCTTTCCGTGGTTGAAAGATATCACTACTTTCAAAGGCCGACCCTTTTTGCACACTTGGTGGTGTCTCTTATACCAGTTTGGTTTTGGGTGGATTTCATCTACTCCAAAAGATGCCATTTCGTCTACACCAAACGACGCTCCAAAATATACCATTTTATCTACTCCAAAAGCTACTATTCATCTACACCAAATGATGCCATTTTATCTACTCCAAACGATGCTCCAAAATATATCCTTTCATTTATTCCAAATGATGCCACTTCATCTACTACAAATGTTGCCATTCCATCTACATCGAAAGATGCCATTCATCCACTCCAAAATATATACTTTCATTTATTCCAAATGATGCCCTCTCATCTATTCCAAAACTCGTATTCCATCTACTCCAATTACGAGTACTCAATGATGAAATACAGCACCACTGCAATTAGGTGAATGCTCAGTTTGGTTTTATTGCAATTTAAGTGACTGATTGAAATTTTAGGTTATTGATTTCGTCAACAAGTCAAAAGCTTTTTATTGAAAATTACGGGGAACTGACGGCACAGTCACTAAGCAGCCTAATCGCACTGAGCAAAACAGCACCAATAGATTTCATATTCGCGGGCTCTATAACCCCAAACTCCTTATTTTACAGGTTTACGATTCAGATCCAGAATAGGGCATAAAATACATATGGAAAGTTTAAAATGAATCTTCTAATGAATAAAAACAAAAAGTCGTGAATATGGACATACCAATGCCAGAAACACGAGATGAGCAATAACCAGTGAGGATTGATCCGCATTTTTTAATTTTTTTTATTATTATTGGTGCTCGCTAATCATCCAGACGTACCTATTAAGTTGATTCCTTTGAGTTCGTTTGTTTCTACCGTTTTGCTACCCGTAAGTTCATCATAAATATTTTGGAGCTTGAAACAAGCTACATAATAAACTAATTAACTACTTTCTTAATGATGTATACTTACCACTTGCAAACGGCCGGGAAATTCATTCTCCAAGAACTGAACCAGTTCGCGAGTCTAAAAAACAAGAAATATTATTCTTAGCATAAGGACAAGAAACTTGTTTTAGAGCTATAGGTGGGTGTTGTTCACCAGCCAACAAGTGTAGGATTTATATAGCGCATTCTGAAATCTATGATACCGTTAAAGCTTCCAGCAAATGGAGAAAATTACCTAGAAACGCTGAAAAAATCTTACGTGTTAAGAAATTATTGTTATGAAAATCTGATACAATATCACTCCTCGCGCGCCCGAGATCAAGATATAAAAGCTAACGATGTAACGGATAATAGAGGAAGCCATGGTAAATTATTAAGAATTTCAACTGCTGATCGCCCGCCTTTAACAATGACTGTTACACCGATAAGTTTTTACTCGCACATAGTTAGCTACAATTCCATGCACTGAGTGATCACTTAACAATTACAAGTAAACATGTGTACGCTTGTGGGATTACCCTAACTAACAGACTAAACAAATATACGCTTCAATTCCAACAAACTTTTTTTGCATTCATCTCCTAACTTTTACACCATAACATGGGCCATTTACTGGTGTCCAATTCAAACTGTTGAATGTACTTTACATTCACAACCAAGGCAAAGACCTTTTTTTTTCAGCACTGATAAACCAGAAGAAATCATCCTCGTATTTCCAGGCATAATTTTATCGCTGACCATTATATTATTATTATTATTTTTTTTTTTGTGTGGGGGAAATTAGCTTTTAATTTTTACTCGATGATAAAGTATAGTTTAAATCATTTCCGGTTTTACCGCACAGTGTTTGAAAATTTCGACCTCGGGGAAGGATTATAATTTGGAATGTGCTCCCCGATTTTATCAATGTGTTGCGTGAAAACATAAGAATCGGATATTCTCGACCTTGAAACGCACCCTTACTTTCTGATGAAATCCGGATTTAGTCGATGAATGTAGGTAAAGTTTCCATATGGGGCCATTCAAAAACCACGTGGTCGGCCAGGGGATGGGTGGGAGGTCGGCTTTCGGCCACAAGTAACCACAACGGGGGGAGGGGGGGGGGGGGTTACAAATAAACCACGTGGCCACTGCATTGAAGGGAAAGCCATTATCTCCAATGGATTGGTACATTTACCTACAAGAGTTTCTGTGCATACCATCTGACTCAGCCTTACACTGTTTTTATATTGTTCTTACATCGACCATGGAGTTTACCATATAGTGTTATTGCATTAAGTCCATGCATCGACTAACGCCTGGGCCCCAGTCAACCTAGCTGCATTTCATGAATAGTAGTGAAAAATACGACAATTTTAACTTGATTAAAATTAGTTTTTACTATCCTAAAATACTTACCTCTAGTATGTGCTAAAATCGTTTTCGATTTGCTTTTCTACCCGATTTTTTAAACCCCTTTAAAGTTTAAAACACCTGCAACACTTGCAATGCAATGAGGTTAGCCTATCTGCCACTTGGTGCGCAACAGTCGTTGCCTCCAACAAGCCAGCGCCAGCCCAACAATGACACTTCGTTTTCCGGAACCCACAACTCACATATCCAGGGTTCGGCAAAGCGGGGAGGCTGGGCGGGTTCTACTAGAGGTAAGTATTTTAGGATAGTAAAAACTAATTTTAATCAAGTTAAAATTGTCGTTTCTTACTATCTGTAAAATACTAACCTCTAGTATGTGCTGAATTTGTCCAATAGGCCGGTGGGACAGCACGAACCCTGCTAACTCTCGTTGCATTGCACTCCACACCAACAATGCGGTACACATCACACTTTAAACACTGCCAGCATAGAACCTTTACCCATCTCAGCACTTGTCTCGGGCGAGGTCGTCAGCCATGAACTGCGATCCACCACTGGTATTGCCACCGGGCAACAGTGACGACAACTGTCCATCTTTCCACTGTGTACCGCCCACTGTGTACAAGGTGCATATCCCCACAACTTCTTCCACCAGGAAAAGGTTCATGTGGGCCAACCCCTCAACACTCCTCGTGTCGGGTTGGAATCTCTCCAGTATGCACTTTAACAGGAAGCTTTCCACCATTGCAACACCAAACACTGCCACGTGACGTGTCACCTGAACTTCACTGCCTTTGCCCACCTTCTCTCTCCCATGTAGAGAGAGTTCCAGCAGGCATGGTGACACCGCAACACTCCTTGTGTTGTGTCATCTCCTTTCCACTGTGCACACAAACTTCACTCACTCCCCAACAACACTTTCAGCCGCCACGTGGGGATGCTCCAGACCACTCCCACTCGCCGCATCTGTATCGCGAAGATAATGGACGATAAATGTGTTCTCGTTGGTCCAAGAGCACACAGCTACCACATCATTAAGCGGGGTGCCAGACGCGAAGGCCCAAGACGCAGCCAAAACTCTCAACGCATGGGCCCCTCACATTCCCAGGGATGTCCAGATGGTCCAGTCCGTGCTCATACGCTCGCTTGATGACCTCACAAATCCATTTCCCTATCTTCACTGGTGACAGTAAGGGAAGGACACCGCCAGATGCTCGATCCCGTTGCAAAAACTGCGGAGTGAGTGTAGATCCTGCGCGTCTCAAACATCCAGACTGCTCCGTCAAATTGGTCCAAAGAAAAGGTGGAGAGCCCGGACCGAGTCTTGGGTCCACTCCGTACCCCCTGGATGAACCACTGGCTTCAATGCCTTAATCACCAAAGGCAAAGGCAATCTTGTCTTTAATTCTTCGCACGGAACCCAGCTGGAAAATCCAACGACACGGATGACCAGTCTCGAGCAAAACAGATGTTCTTGCTATCTCTCACCAGAGCAGCTAGCCCGCTCTACCGAGCCGCTGAAGCCAGAGCCCCAAGAAAAGAGTCCTCTGTGACAGTAGAAGGAATGGCGCCAAGCAAAGAGGTCCGTAAGGCGCCAACTCCCGACCGACCAACACCAAGGGCAAGTTCCATTTGGAGAACAACTGTAATGCCTCGGTCTTGCATTCCAAAACGTCCAGACCAAGCGTGAAACATGTTCACTGGCCACTAGCTTCTTACTGCCCAGGATACACAAAAGAGTTGATGGCCCCTATACCCCTTGATGGCAGTCGTGGACAGGCCCTTAGCGAAAGGTTCCTTCAAGTAGGACGACAAAGCGGCTTCGGTAGGGTCCGTTGGATCACATCTCTTCTTCAGGCACCAGAAACGCCAACCTTCCACCTGGCTTCACCTTTCTTCTTTGTCGACGAATGGAGGCAACCCTACATCCGCTTTGAGGCCTCAGTGGTAAAACCCTCTCCTTCCAAATTCCTCCCCACAGTCTCCACCCATGAAGATGAAGCATAGTGGGACAAGGGTGGGTCACCGCACATCCGTGCTTGGTCAGAATGGAGTCAGAGATGGGTAGAGGAAGTGGGTCCTCCTCGACAGTTCCATTAAGTCGGGAAACCATGACGCAGCTGGTTAGAGCGGTGTCACCAAAATGTATACTCCTGACGACTTGC
>JAHWFP010006199.1:87907-133051 GCA_023313725.1 Lithobius niger
AGTGGCGATTGGTGGTTAACGAGTGGCGATTGGTGGTTAACGAGTGGCGATTGGTGGTTAACGAGTGGCGAATGGCAGGTAACGGGTGGCGATTGGCGGTTAATGAGTGGCGTGTGACCCTCCTGGCACAACGCACCGCCCTTCAGCATCAACAGTACGCATCTAGTGCGATTCGCCGGCGATGAGGATCTGTTGAAGTCTGAGTACGGCGTTTTTCGGCGCCTATCAGACTTGTGCACCACTCGGGGCTTCATGGTGTTCGCCACGCCCCGAGTGTGGGTCTTTTTTTCCTCTATGGGAATTCAACATAGTGGCTGAGACTCGTTTTTTGGCGTTTTCTCTGCCACGAGACTTTTTGGGGCTAACTCCCTCCTTGGAGTTAATTTTTTGTTGCATTTCCCTCAAACTTCCATCTTGCAACATTGCCCCGCACTAACAGCTCCGGTTTAGACACGACCGTCTGCTGTAGTGCAGCCACAGACCCAGTGCCAACAGCCTCATTTTTTCAACTCACCACAGGCAGCTTCCCAGCAACAACAGTTTCGGTTTCGCAAACGAAGCTCCTCCTCCGCGACGATAGATGGCAGCACTCGCCTGGCAACCGATGGCACGACCATGGAGGAAGGAAAAGAGCACGACCGGCGATTGGCGTTTGGTGGTTGCCATCTGCGCAAAAAACGCCACCATCTGCTCCTGCAGCACGGCAACTTTCAGCACAAATCCAATCAAATCAAAAATCCATTTATGCCTCACGAACTGCAAACATCACAAATTACCAGGGTCGACTGGAGACATGGACAGCAAGGAAGACAGCCCGGCGATGAAGAAGCATTCCCGGCTCCAACCACATTAGGCCTAACGGAAGCGTCCGTACACCAAGCCAAACAAAACACAAGTGGGGCATTTAGGTCAGTAATAAAAATTCCGACAAAGTTCAAGCGGTGTCTTAGATCCAGAAGGAGACTCAATCGAACCTATATATATAATTTTTTTCTCTTTTTTCGAAAAGCATGCGACATCGGACCAATTTCAACCATTTGTGCAGCACTTCTAACACCTCATTTTCGTCCCAAAATCTCATCAAAACCCGGTAAAACTACATGGCCACCACTGGCAACTGCAGGGTGAATGTCCTGAGGGTTTAATTCTTCATTATTTTCACACGAACACTCGGGAAAATCCCCCGACGCGAACAATGAAATTTCGGGCAAGAAACACGAAACGCCGGATTCCCTGGCGAAAAGCAAAAAGAACAGAACAAACATTACACACGTCTGCCTTGTCCCATACCCGAAAACGAAGTGTCATTGTTGGGCTGGCCCTGGCTTGTTGGAGGCAACGACTGTTGCGCACCAAGTGGCAGATAGGCTAACCTCATTGCATTGCAAGTGTTGCAGGTGTTTTAAACTTTAAAGGGGTTTAAAAAATCGGGTAGAAAAGCAAATCGAAAACGATTTTAGCACATACTAGAGGTTAGTATTTTACAGATAGTAAGAAACAGTGGCTTGTCGTAGAAATATTCAACAATGCAATACTGCGTTTCCTCGACTCGTACTAAATTCATCTAAACAGTATGCGGCTAACGTCGATTGCTTCACTGGGACAATTCAATGCAGTGATGGCCTACGTAATAATGAACGTATTAGGCTACAATTTTCTACTTTCCGTTACAAAT
The DNA here is from genome assembly GCA_023313725.1 of Lithobius niger. Taxonomy (NCBI): domain Eukaryota; kingdom Metazoa; phylum Arthropoda; class Chilopoda; order Lithobiomorpha; family Lithobiidae; genus Lithobius; species Lithobius niger. The sequence continues at coordinate 89,583 of JAHWFP010006199.1, forward strand.
CTCGGATGACGTTTATTCTAGCGACCCTTGCAGATCGCCAAAAAAGCTGATTAAAATATTTCACACGATGAGTCAAACAGCTGCGTTTATTACAAACAAAAAAAGACAAGAGTGCCGCAAAAAAAGAGATTGTATGATTGAATTTTCACTTTACGTGTTACAATGTACACGGATAAAAATTGATGATTTTTAATTGAAATAATCAAATGTACAATTGAGAAAATTGCATCTGTTTGTTGTGCTTTATATTTTAAATATATGATTGGTAAAGCACAACAGCACTTAAACTGATGTAATTTTCTCAATTGTACATTTGATTATTTAAATTAAAAATCATCAATTTTTGTCCGTGTACATTTTAACAAGTAAGGTGAAAATTCGATCATATAATCGTTTTTTTTTTGCTGCTATGGCGTGGCGTTACAAAAGTTTACGCATGCAGTCAATTGTTGCTGCTCCCTTTGCAACAATTCAACTCAGCTCTGAAAGCTTGAATCTACGAAATAAATACGCCATTCCCAATTTCTACGTTGCTTAGTGTGGTTTAAAACTATATGCGTTTAGCTGAAACACGGAATCTTTCAATTCAGTTCAATTTTACACCCTGGACCCATGACCCCTAGTCGTACGCTCCACTTAACCTGTAACTACAACGCCAAAATTACACAACCACACAACTACACATTACACTAAGTGTACCAATCTGTCGAAACAGAGCCACTGGAAAGTCACTACTTGGCCATCAACAATCAACTTTTTTCGCAAAGTTGTATAACACGTGCACGAAGAATGGAACTTTTTACTGATTGGATTGTTGCCTAATTGCAATGGTTAAAACAATGTAAAACAATCAAAATGATCGTTCAGGGTCCCGTAACTCTGGAATGGCTTGACCAATTGAAAAAGTGGTCTGTGAGGTTGAAGCCCAAGGAAATTTCTGGCTTAGATCATGTTTTAGATTTTAGGTAGTTGCAGCTTGGACCAATCATTCGTCCAAGGTTGCAGTAGTTTTTTCTGAAACCTAGTCGCACAACAAGAAGAACAACAACAACAAGTGAACAGTTTTCAAATTTACGTGTGGCTCCTTACGTTTACTCTTGCACGGAACTGCATAAAAGCTGGTATAAATATACTTTCCAAACCTATCCACTGTCTGGCAAGTTTGGTCGAAATATATTTAATAGGAACGGAGAAATTAATAGTTCTACTTTTACTGGAGAGAGGACTTCAATCAAGCATAAAAGCGAAAGTGGAGTATGGGGGTACGGTATCTATCGTTGGACTACTCGTGTCGAACACTCAGTTTATCTAATTTGGTAAGGCACAATAACAAATTTTATATGAAGTGGTACCGCATTGTCAAAAACACATTAGGTTGTTATTTTTCTTAAGTTGGGGGGGGGGATGGCTATGAGCCATGTGGTTTTTTTTTTTTTGGGGGGGGGGGTCCAAGGCCTGACCACAGATGACCACACAGGGGGGAGGGGGGGTTAAAATGGCTTAAAAAACGGCCATGTGGTTTTTGAATGGCCCCTATGCCAAATATCATGAAAATCGATTCAGTCGTGGTAGAGTTGTGTTTCATGCATTATGTACGAAAGGAAGGAAAGAAGATAATAGTACGTCTAGCAGCCAATTTCGTCTAGCAGCCCCTCCAAAAAAAAATTTAAAAAACAGCGAGCTTACCTTTGCTTGGAATTCCTTCCATGCCGAACTGAAACAAAGAAGAAAATAGATTATTTTATAAGACGGACGAAAACTAAAACTAAATCCCTCGGTGCACCTCGAGCTTTGTAATGGCCAGGAACCACATGCGAAACGAGCAATAAATCCCAGTGGTTACCGTCCCTCGTCTCCAACCAAGTTAATTCCAGTTCGAATCCCGCGAACATGTTATTCTTTTTTTTAATCAATTATGTTTAAGGAATGTGTTTATAACACTTTGCAAACTAAACACTACTGTTTATAATAATATACTTTTCTGCAAAAGCAACAGGTCATGGGAGGGCCTTACATACCACTGACGCCCTGCCAGAAAAGTTACTGCCAGAGCTTGGTCAGTTCCAATCCAGTAATCTGAAACGTATTTCACATCAGCAACGCGTTAAACGCTAATGTTTTGACAAGCTTCTTTTCAGCCCATCATGATATTCGTAAAACGCTTTTGTTTTTCCAGTCTAAAATGTTTTTTGTTGTGTCTGGAAAGAGTTCATTTTAAAACGCATGGTTTCACAACGTAAACTATGCGTCGCTATTCGTTTGGTTGTGGGTTTATCCCGATAAACTAATCCCGTATAAAGTGTCAATTTTGTATTTAGTATCCATAAGATATTTTTTGTGTGTGTCCCTCAGACGTTGTGGTTTTTAACCCACAAAAGCTTTGTGTAAATTTTGGGCTGTTAAATTCTGTTTTTGGTAAAATTAATTACGGAGCAGTAGCCATTCAACGTACATACCCTTTCCCTATTTTCGCGCATCCTGCGCATAAGTAGCTTTTGCAACATTTACATAAGTTTGAGCAAAAGTGACAAAACCACCTCGGACGTGAAAAAAAAAACAGGAAAATAAAAGCGATTTGCAGTATTTACGCATGTTTAAAATACTGCAAAACCGAGTCATACAGGAAAGCCAACATGAACGCATGTACCTTTAAAGGGTCACACATCCCTGGGAACCAAACAACTTAGGTAGGTTAGGTGCGTTTACTAGAATGCACGCTGAAGGTGGAACCCGCGCATTAGAAAAATTATTTCCGATGGATTATGATCTGCGTAGGTTAGTAAACAAAATTAAAGTGATTTAGTGGTTCACTCAAACTGCATAATTACCCAATTCTCAACTTCTTGACATTCATTCTAATAGTCCAGGGCTATTAGGTCATTTTTTTGACGAAGTTTGGAAAAATTTCCCATAAAGATGAAACTTGGCAGATATGCCCAGAAATACTCCCCGAGTAACATACTAAAATTCCCCTAAAATCCCACTGGAGCTTTCCCCGCGATTTTGAAAAAATGGCCGCCGCCAGCTAAGAAATTATCAATTTAGTGGGGTGGAGTAGGGGGGGCTAAAAAAAGTTCCACATCAAGCAACCAATTTGACCTTCTGGTTTCAGCTAATACATGGATAGAGGAGTCTAAAAATCCCTGGTTCCCCCCCCCCCAAAAAAAAATTGTTTTTTGGCTGCAACTCTTTAACCGTCAACAAATCAAAAGCATAATATGAAGCAAAAACGTCCAGCACACAAAAGTATACATACATACATACACATACACATACATACACATATACACATATTTTACGTAAAATCAACCCTTGAACACCAAAATCGTATTTAAAGTACAGCAGTCTTAATTTACGCGAAAACCCTATAGTGATTTTCGTATTCGAAGTGTTCTTGCAAGTCATCTAATAGCCCGAAATTGACATGCGTAAGACGTTTTGAAAGATGGGGATCTATTCTTTTCATCAATCTTATCCGAAATCGTTTAGCTTAGATAGGGATCGTCCTATGCCTATTTAAAGGTGAGGAGGTAATTGCGCAGCGGCGAATGTGTATGGTGATTTTGAATTCAAAGTGCTCTTGCGAGCCTTCTAATAGCCCAAAATGGACTTGCTTTATGATTTTCTGAACGGTGGGGATCTATTCTTTTCACCAATCCTAACCGAAATGGTTTATCTTAGAAACAAATACAAATATGACCATTACAATGGCACTTTGAAATTGAAACTAGCCACTACACCAATTACATCTACACCTTAAAGTAGGCGTAGGAAGGTCCTTATCTAACCTAAATAATTTCAGTTAGGATTGATGGAAATAATAGACCCCCACCATTCAGAATATTCTAAGCAACTTTGAATTCGAAAATCACCATAGGCTTTCGCCGCTATGCCTTTACCTCTTCACCTTGAAATGGACGTAAGACGGTCCCTATCTAGGGAAACCATTTTTGTTAGGATTGATGGAACGAATCAATCCCCACCTTTCATAAAACCCTAAGCATGTCCTCTTCGAGCAATTAGAGGGCTCGCAAGAGCACTTTGAACGCGAAAATCCCAATGACAACCAAGTAGAAAAAAAAGGAGCTTTCGCGCAAATCAAGGGTGATATATTTTAAATACGATTTTGAGGTTCAAGGGTTGCTTTTACATACAAGATTTATATCAATTTTGTGTGCTGAACGTTTTTGCTTCACATGATGCTTTTGGTTTGTCGACGGTTAAAGAGTGACAGCAAAAATTCTGTTTTTTCTTTTTTTTTGGGGGGGGGGGGATGGGCATGTAAAAATTGTGACACGGAATTTATAGATTCCTCTATCCATGTACTAACTCAAACCAAGGGGGAAAATTGGTTGCTAGATGTGAAACTTTTTCAGCCCCCTGGCCCATCCCACTAAATAGATAATTTGGTAGCTGGTGGCGGCAATTTTTTTCCAAAATTCATCACGTTTTCAGTAAACCAGTAGATTGCAAAAAAAAAAAAAAGGTTGGTTTTAACGAAAACATCATACAGATCAATCTTGTAGAGATTTTTGTTATCTTTAATTTACATCTCTATAAAATTTTAGGTAGTAGTAATAGTTTGCGCGATATTTAAGAAAATAGACAATTTGGTAGCCGACAGGGGCCATTTTTCCAAAAATGCGGCGAACGCTCCAGTGGGATTTTAGGGGACTTTTGGTATGTTACTAGGGTAGTATTTCTGGACATACCTGCCAGGTTTCATCTTTATGGTACGTTTTTCCGGCCTAAAGTGCTAATTGCACCGAACCATAACCTGAAACAACGACATAAATTTTTTCGTCTTGAGTTGTTCCACTTTGAATTATACCGCCCCTTTCTGTCGTGGCTGCCACCAGTATAAACACTTTCAAGGCTTTTTTGTTCCATTGCCTTTTTTGCTTAGGTTCGGGGGGGGGGGGGGGATGTTGCCTTGTATTCACTTCGGCTCGTTATCCTTTATTTTCTATTCTATTCTGATTTGAAAGCTATTTAAGTCGAGACTAGAACCCCAGGACTGGTCACATACTGACTTTGTAGAAAGTAGTGTACATTCTCACGCTACTTCTATTGCACCAGCTCCCTGTCTATTAGAAGTGCTTCATAAAAAAAAGTCGAAACCATCATTAAACATTCTCCGTTGAGATTACAGTGGATTGACAAAGCAAGAGCAACCAACTGGCTGTCTATGGGACTAAACGTAATTAACTTACCAGTGCAAGATCTTGAGGTTGACTGACTTCTGGCCCACATCATGGAGTGCTTCGCTGGTGTGAATGTCTCGCTGTGGAGTAGAGAACCAACGTTGAACCAAACTAGAAATCTTGATAGGACGAATTCGAACTAAGCCTAAACCTAACGGAGACATGGCTGATAACGAGTTGTTCTTCAGAAGGTGTTAGGAAGGAACAGCTGCCCGAAATTCTGTAACAATGCGTTTCATTGTTGGCGTTAGTTATCTATATGCGCCAAGTAAGGCAACAATCCTCAGCAATGTGCAACAATCATCAACTTTAAATTCAGCTATGGCTGAAGTGGTGGAAACTCCTAACACAGTCACCTACAGTAAAGGCCGTATCATCTTTGACTTCCACAGTGCACAAATACCGGCGCGACAAGAATGCCAAGTGGCGTCATCGGTTGACAGAATTTGGAACCCTGGTCGGTTAATTTGAAATTTCGCCGCTTGGTGTGGAGATGGCAGCACCTAGCAAACTTGTGCTTGCTTCTATGTCAATGGTTGATTTTAGTTGCCTTTTTTGGTCCGATATGATACGGCCTTTACTGTAGGTGGCTTTGCTCCTAAGGGGCTGAAGCGGAACTGTCTGGGGCACCCGACGTTGTGGGTGGAAAGTGGATCCCCGGTGTTTCTGAAGATTTAGTGAGACTACATTCCCTCGTTGTCTTGAAAGTGGGGATCTGGCATCTAGGGCGCAGGAGGTGGTGGAAATGGATCCTGATATAATCTATAGATGGTGGATATTCGTATTGTATTGGCTGTTGGAACGCAAGGGGTATAGGTGGATTTTTTTTTAAGTGGAGAGTACGGCAGGTCTGGTCGATGTGTTGGGTATTACTGAGTTTGTAGTTTGTTGTCTGTAGATCGTAGTTTTGTGAGTTTCTAGTTTTAGTTTTACCCGGAGTTCGTGGCCCATATTCGGTCTTAGTACTCCGTAATGAATTCAACTGAGCACGTAGTACAGCACACCAACAATAGTGTCAGTTGCAGCTTAAAGTGGCACTATCACCGATTGAGTGTGGGCAGAATCTGGCAACATCTTGCGCTATATAGTAGTATCTAGCACTTGCATGCATCAACCGAAAGAATGCACAATGTCATTTTTTTTTACGAAACAAAAAGCCACGAGCCTTCTTAATTATTGAGTGAAAATGTGGTACGTCATCGTGCACCTGGGAGCAAGCTGTACAGGTTAACAATATCACTGTCGTTAGATGGTATTCGCGAACGGTTTTCAATCGGTGATAGTGTCACTTTAAACAAGGCTTTGGCTCATTCCAAGGCTCTGGTTAAAAATAATAATGCGGTACAAAACAGGAATTCGGTTGAAATCCAGAGTCCAACTCACAAACGTATGGAATAGTACGAAATCGTATTTGAATTCTGTTCCTCAATAACGTTGCAAATGTGTTGCTTTCATCCGTTAAAGAACAACTTAACCATTGTACAGAAGTAGAATTGGTAAAGTTTTTCATGAAACCTTTAATCTAAAACTTGGTGAGATTAAGTTGGCAAATGTTTTGGTCTGTTGATATCACTCCTTCGAAAGGCCAAACCATTCTCAACTTAGCAGCCCTTTTACCAGTTTTAGCTTTTGATATTACGTCTATATAATTTATTAAATCCAGTAAGATGTACGCCCGTTCCGTCCAAATCATCATAAAAGCGAAAATGTCAACTGAACTACACGTAGATAAGCGGCTCCATCTTTACACAAGAGGCGAATTTGCAAACTAACGAGAATTTAGAGAAATTGTCTACCAACAGATGGTATTTCCTAGCAAACCGTTTTGCTACTTATGTTGTTTTTTGTGTAGTATTGTGGAAGGCAAAGGTGATACGACCTTTATTTTTGGAGGCTTTGGTTCATCCGCCGTATGCATAGACGCATGCGTTACCGCTTCGAATTTTGTCAGGCTGGTTTTGATATCTTACCATCACAATTTATAATTTTTTTTCGCAAGTATTTTACTATTTTGATTCGGTGATCTGTTAGCAAAAATCCTATCCAATTTTTAAACAATGATTTCAGAAACTTCGATCGAAAATAGATTAAAGGTAAACGGTTATAATTTAGAATGGTGTATGCCAAGGTGCTGTGTGTAGGTAATACCACTCGTGCTCTGCCAATAGTAATTGTGTGAAATTACAGGGCTCTACTACAGTACCGGCCGGATTTCGGATGAAAAACTGCATACGCCTTATTGTCGGTTGGACAATATGGCCGCTGAAAGTACCACTGATACGATTGATTTGTCTTATTGCCGCTTTATGTCAACCGAGGGCGACACCTTCCGTACAAAAATGCAGTCGTCCTTGAAACCCTTTCTGGGTAAACGAACATGTTGCTATTTACTGAGAGCTATGTGCAGTCGAGAAATTTAATAGCTTTGTGGCAAAAATACAGTATTTCGCCGGCCCTCCTGCCAAGCCGGCTGAAAATTGTTTCTGTCGCCTAATAGGAAATATACAATACCTGAAAATTTGTAGCATTCTTCCCTGAAGTATGCTTCTCTTGCTGGAGTTTTAAAGTTGCCTTGAGACGGCCAGCTGCGTAACCTCTATAAAAGCATTCGGGTGAGACCGGCCCGTCATCTTTTCCCTCTCGATATGTCAAGTGGTGATTCAAGAGGGGAGGTAGGGTGGGTTCAGATATTGTATATATTTCCTATTAGGCGACAGAAACTATTTTCAGCCGGCCAGACAGGAGGGCCGGCAAAATACTGTTTCTTTTGCCGTTCGGAAATATACAATACCTGAAAATTTGTAGCATTTTCAGTGGACCTCGTCAACTCAGGTGGTGGGCATCCTTGACAAGTACCCTAGGGTTACGAGCTGGCTTACCCCCAAAAGATACACTTCGCACTTTATTGAAAACAGATTGAAAACAGGAATTTGGATCTCTTTCGTAAAATCTTTGTGTCCCTGAAAAGGGCCGTTTGTTTAGGTCTTGCTTCTGTTTCAGGACATCATGTTCAGGACATCATGTTCAGGACATCGTGTTCAGACATCATGTTCAGGACATCGTGTTCAGGACATCTGCTTCAGAGATTCCGACTTTGTTGGTGTCTGTTTTCTGTGCTTAAGGGGGTTGGATTACATGTATGGCTGTGACGATAGGTCCCAGACGATGTAGTCCATTTTCTTGGGTTGATATTTCCCGGAAATAATGGCTTGTACATACAGTTTGATTTCTCCAGGAGGCTGCTTGCAGGATTTCATTGATGCCTATATTGTTATGAAATGCCCAGGAGGTTGATGACGCTCTGAGTTTGTGCGCTGTGATCCTAATTTTGTTGTCAGTACAATCTATGTTGAGATCTTCATAGGCACTGTGAATGACAGATTTTATCCATGTTGCTATCATTGCTGCGGAGGTGGTGCCAAAGTCAACTCTGAAGGGTAGGAATAGTTCGTTGCGGCCTTTGCGAAATTCGTTGTTTTCAGTTCCTTTGATGTAGCAGCGTAGTGCATGGACTGGACAGAGGAATCGTTCTGGTTCATATCCAATTATGTTTGTGAGGGCGGGGATGAAAATTGGTTTTGAGGGTTCAGATGGTCGTTGTGTCTTCGCACGAAAGGATGCCCTTGGTCTTAAATGAATTGCCGTGAGTTTTCATGGAAGAAACAGCAAGCAGGATCAATTGACAATGCTTGGATTTCGCTGCAGTGAAGGCTTGAAGCAAGGGTGGTTAAAAAGACAGTTTTGCGTGTCAGCAGGTTCAGAGAGCAGTTTTGTAGAGGTTCGTAAGGGGCTTTCATTAAGGATTGTAGTACGATGGATAGGTCCCAGCCAGGAAAGGTTCTTTGTATGGAAGGTCTTTCCACTTCAAAAGATTTGATGAGGGTGGAGATGCGAAAGTCATCCAGAAGATGTGATAATCTAGCTGCTTTGAAAATGGAGTTAAGGGCAGATCTGTATACCAGGATTATAGACCCTTTGAGACCTTCTTTGAAGAGGTTATTGAGAAAATTAAGGAGTTCCGGTAAAGTCGGATTGATCGGATTAACTTTCCTTCTGTGACACCAATGAAACCAACGTTTCCAGTGACTATCGTAGATTCTGTTTGTAGATTCACGGATTGCTTTGCTTGCGATCCTGGATGCTTCCTCTTCAAAAATTCCACCCTCTTTGAGGAGTTGGATGATAGTAGCCACTCGTGTAGTTGTAGGCAGTTACTGTGTTGATTGAGGAGGGTGCCTTTCCTTTGAGACAATAGATCTGGAATTTCTGGTAGTCTTCTTGGATGGTCTATGAGAAGTTTTAGTAGAAGGGGAAACCAAGGTGCTGCTGGCCAATTTGGAGCTATCAGCAGGAATAGACCGGGTGTTGTTTAAATTCTTTGAAGAATTGTTGGGAGAAGTTTGAATGGTGGGAAGACGTAGGCGTGGAGGTTCTTCCATGGAAAGGTGAGGGCGTCCACTGTCCAGGCTCTGTCGTCGGGAATTGGGCTGATGAACTGGGGAAGTTTGGCATGCTGTCTCGTGGCGAATAGGTTGATCATGGGTTTGCCCCAGACGTTGAATAGAGATTTGCAGATGGATGTCTTTAGAGACTTTTCCACAGAAGGGGGTTTCTAGCGAGACAGGGAGTGTGCTTTTATGTTGCGATTTCCAGGGATGTGGAGTGGTAAAATGGTTGTTTGTAGAGATATGAAAAGTCGGAAAATTTAGGAAGTGATGTGATAGAGACGACGGGAGTCACTGCCACCTTCTTTGCGGATATAGGCGATTGCGGTTGTGTTGTCTGATTGGACTTGGACTATCCTCCCTTGAATGGCGTTTTGGAAGTGGTGAAGTGCATTTAGGATTGCCTTCATTTCCAGGATGTTGATGTGGTCCATTTCGTGGTTTGCCCTTGTTCCTGAAGTTTCCATTTGGTTTATGTGAGCTCCCCATCCTTGTAATGATGCATCTGTTAAAATGATCAGTTCGGGTTGTGGTTCGTGAAGAGGGACTCCCTGAGATAGTGTCTTGACGTCTGACCACCAGAGGAGACTCTCGAAGGGGAAGGTTTCTTCCATTAGGGATGTTCTGGTGGATGAGTGTCTTTCCAGTGATCGATGCGAAAATGATGGAAGGGTCTTGTCATCCATTTCCCTTAAGGGACGAGAGATGCCATGGAGTCCAAGGTTCCTATCAGACAGTTTAGGTGTGGAAGTGTGTGACTTGGTTTTTGACGAAAGTTCCTGCAGGCGGATAAGGTCGACTCAATTCGATCTGGAGAAGGAGTGATGGTTGCAGATGCGAGATTGAATGAGGCTCCTAGGAAGATGAAAGACTGGGCAGGTTGGAGGCGGGATTTCTTTATGTTGATGCCGAAGCCTAGATTTGAGAGGAGGGTCATGGTGAATTCTCGGTTTGAAATGAGTTGGGTGGGTGATTCGTGGTTGAGGACCCAATCGTCCAACTATGCACTCACTGGAATTTGGTTTTGGTGCAGGTGGGCTAGAACAGGTTTCAGGACAGCAGTGAAAATTCTTGGTGCGGCGTTTAGCCCGAATGGTAGGGAGATGAATTTGTAGTCGTTTCCGTTGTACATGAATCAGAAAAGATGATGGACTGCCCTATGGAGAGGGATGTGAAGATAATGATCTTCTAGATCGAGAGAAATGGTCCTGTCGTTTTTGTTTTGATTTTGCCGAATGGTTTCAAACGTTTCCATCTTGAAGTGAGAATTTTCCATGAACTTGTTTAGTGGTTTCAGGTTGAAGATCAGTCTTTCTCCTCCCGTTTTTTTTGGTGTGAGGAAAATGGAGCTGTAGAAACCAGGTTGATTTGGATTTGGGCTTCTTTGGATGGCTCTTTTTTTGAAGAGTTCTTGAATTTCCATGGAAAGCTAAGGGCTTGTTTTTGGTGCAAATCCCCAGGGAGGGGGTGTGATTAATTTTGGTCTGGCTAGGAAGGTGGGATGAAAGCCGTCTGTTATGATGGAGAGTATGAACTTGTCGTTTGTGATGTTCTCCCAGGCACGGCGAAAATGTTGAAGGGATGTCATGACGAGGTGTGTCATCGGTTGTGGGATTTGCTGTGGGACGTCTTGGATGAGTAGAAGCTGTGACGGTCTGGTGTGGAAGCTCTGTTGTTGCTCTTTCTCCGTCCTCTGTAATTTGACTTGCTTCGAAAGGATCGGTTGTCAGAGAGTTTATTTGATGGCCTTGGGTCATCGAAAGGGGTTGGCTTTGAGGGATTAGATGAGTGAGAGTCTTTGTAATCCGATTTTTTTGGACTGGAACGAACTGACTTCTGGTTTTTGTAAAAGGTCTGTTGAATCTTGGCTTGCGTGAGGAATCCAAGTGTGGAGCAAGTTTAGGAATCAGGCCGCGGAAGAGTTTGTCCGTTTCGTGGATGGGTTGATTTCTCAAGATGTGACGGGTGGAGTCATTGATGTTTGTTAAAGTGTTCAGGGCCGCATCTCTTAAAAGGAGGGTCGTGTTGAAAGCGCCTTTGTTGACCAGTTCATGGAGTGGTAGACTGCAAAAGATGCCTTCTTGAAAAGCTGCTGAATTATGCTGTTGAGATGTGCTGCCTCGAATTGAGTCTGTTCAGTTGAGACTTTTTCGCATAAGGCGTAGATTGCCGTGTAAATTACGTCAGCTTGAGAAAGAGCTCGGAGACTAAGACGAGTGATCTTGTCGATGTCTTTCAGGACTGCGGAAGGGATATCGATTCGTTTAGGAATGTGGAGAGCTGTTCCGAAATCCATCTGAATTAAAAATTCAGATTCAGTGTAGGTTCCGAAGTGTCGTGGGTTTGCAGCGCCATCACCATAAGGGCGGAAGAACCAATTTTCACTTCCAGGCTTGAGGGGGAAGGTGGATCCTTGTCCAGTTCTAATGGTTCTCCTTTCCCAAGAAGGTACCACCGTTGCGTAGTTGTGAGAAGTGTTGTCGACTGGCCGAGTATGGGACGGGACTTGAGAGTCTTTTCTCATTGACAGTATCTCATTGACAGTATCCAATTCCTGTGGTGAGACCCCGATTTTTCGTTGCAGTTGCGGTTATGGGTGAGGGTTTGTATAGAAAACAGTCCGGGATGGATTCTTCGACCTTGCGAAGGAGTTCAGATAATGGGATCGATGTACTTTCTTCATCGTCGTCTTCGTCTGTAGAGCAGTCGTTAAAGTGGGCTTGACGTGAAGTTTCCGTTGAATCAGAATTGCTTGAATGTTGGGAAGACTCTTGTCGAAACGAATTGTTGAGAACAGAAGCCGATTCAAGATCAGTTACGGTAGTAATTGAATGAGCCGGACTGTTGTAACGTCGTTTCTTTTTCGGAGGGGCCGATGGACGGCCAAACACAGTATCATCTTCTTTTTTCTTTGTGGAATGTTTGGAAGTTTTAATTCGAGATGACTTGTCTGGTGAGTGGTGACGTTTGAGAGAAGATGAAGACGAATTATTAATCCTATAGTGGGTGTAGGAAGGCAGTGCGATGATGAAGGTGGTTTGTTTACTATTGACTTATAGTTGAATTCACGTATGGCACAGTCCATTAGAGCGTGTACTTGTGATGCGGATAGAGGTTGGTCCTTGTGTGATCGACTATCCGAATTCTTGGAAATATAGTCCGGGTTTTGAGACGTGTGTGAAGGACTGTCCGAATTCTTGGACGAGCGTGATGACAGATCGAGTGGAAATTCGGATAAAGATCGATGCGATTTAGAAGATGATGATATGTGAGAGTGTTTCTTTTTCTTGGCCTTCTTAATTGAAGAATGTGATGAAAGTTGACCACATGGGAGTGGTGATCCAGATGGAGACACTTGAATCGAAGGACTGACAACGATATTAGGATCGACGGGTGACGGACTGCGAGGTGATGGGGCGGCCATCTTGTTTCCGGTCTCAGTCGTCACTTCCTTTGAACGGGCCATGGCGTCGTCTGCTAGAGCGTGCGTTGGCTATCCGTGATCTTGAAAGTCGGACTGCAGAATCAGGATAGAGACAAGCGAAAAGTCGGACTGCACAAATCAGGATGGAGACGGAGTCGAAACTCGGATAGCAGAAAGCAGGACAGGGACTGGTGTCAAAAGTCGGACAGTTGCTGAAGATACGATCTAGGAGAGAAGCTTTGAGGGTAGACGTTTTCCAGCTACCACTGGAGGGAAAAGATGACGGGCCGGTCTCGCCCGAATGCTTTTATAGAGAGGAACCTAGCGCATGCGCAGGAGGGGTTACGCAGCTGGCTGTCTCAAGGCAACTTTAAAACTCCAGCAAGAGAGCATACTTCAGGGAAGAATGCTACAAATTTTCGGGTATTGTATATTTCCGAACGGCAAAAGAAACGGAAATTTATTTATTTGTATGTGTAGCTATTTCACGGATGATTACTGGGATTACGTTAGTGAATTACTAACATTAATGTCAATTGTTGCTGTTTGGAAATAGATAGCGAGACTCGCCGTGCAAAAGTTCACCGATGCGATTTGCTAGGCCAGTTCCCAAACCTCGAAGAATGAAATCGCCACTCGTGGCTGCCATTTTGTCCACCCCCCACATATTGTTATAGGTCCGGCCGGATAATTTACTGGCCATAGAAACTAGTACGTATACTTTCAGTGATTACCGTCAGAGGGTGCCGTCTAGGTGCCGTCTGATTACCGTCAAGGCGCCGCTGCCCAAATTTACGTTTCTGAGCGTCGCCTTAGAGACGGAAAATATAATAAATTAGCGTCCTTACAATAAAACGATCGCCTTAAGAACACTTCATTCTTCCCCGAAGTAAAACTTGAGCCTTCTGACTAGGCCAAACTCACAAATACATATTTCCTGCACAAGATTTAACCACACTCACTGTGAAATTATGAAATTAAAACCTCAAGCCTACTCACAGCAAAAAACAGATAAAAGACCAGGAGCTTTCGCCCAGTCTTACTAGTGGTAGCAGTTGAGAATGCCTAGTAAGACTGGGCGAAAGCTCCTGGTTTTTTATCTGTTTTTTTTTGCTGTGATTAGGCTTGAGGTTTTAATTTAATGCACAAGATTTATAATTTTCGACGCATAATTGTCGCGTGTTCATCTGTAACGATACATAACATCTATGAATATGAGGATCATAAAATTCACACGAATGCTCACAAAATAGAAGAAACATTTTTACTTTTCATCTATTTTGTGAATATTTTAACAATAGTTAGTGTGCATTCTATGCTCTCCATTCTCCTACATGTTATGGATCGTTGCAAAGGAACATGTTGCCGATTTAAGTGCCGAAAATTATAAATATTGTGCATGAAATATGTATTTGTGAGTTTAGCCCAGTAAGAAGGTTCAAGTTTTGTCTTAGCCACTTCACTCACAAAGTCTCTTATTCGATAATTCATCCCTTGATAAAATGGTACGGCAAATGAGGTGGTTAAATTAATTTTAAGCTATATCAGAACTGGCTGTTAAGTTTTCTTTTCCGTGATCCAGCAATCAGTTTTCAGATGGGTTGTAGCTACGAGTGGACCTAAGTATAAAACATAGTTCTGTGTTACGAGAAGCTAGCCAATAGGGTTCAATCTTCACGGGTGGTTCAAATTTCTTGTAACGAACTGAATCGAACACAAATCGAAACTGTTCGAATCGACACAATGTAATGTTTGTGGGTGCTCTACGCACCCAACCAAAATTATAACCTCTTTAAAGATTACATAATATTCTATACCTTTTGCTAGGTGGCGTTGTGCGAACCTCTGATGTCCAGTATCTTCTGTCTTTGTCATGACGTTGAATAGAAGGTATTAAAAAGGGGTATATAAGTGCCCTTCTGTGGCGTTGGACAATTCCTCAAACTTGGTCGAGAGCAGACGTCTCTCATTTTGTCTCCACACTTTTGGATGTGAAAACCTCGGCTACTTTACACAAGGTAGTGACACAACGTTGTATTATTGTGTATAACTCTATGGTGGAGTCAGTAACTGGGTTAGCTGCAAGGAGCACTGGAGGGCGAAAAGAAGGTCATCTTACTGAAGGCAATGCTATTAGACTGGATTTCTTAAGGCTATAACGCGCGATTTTTGTTGTTGGAGAAAACAATGTTCTTTTAAGCCTAAGAAAGCCGCTCTCAAAGCACTGTCTTGACTGGAAGTGCCGTTGTTTTCCGTTACATTTTAATCTAGTGCACCTTGTAGCTATTACCTCCAAATGGTGTCTCGTAGCTAATATGACGTCACTTGACGCTGCTCTATAGTGTACGAGGATGATTTCCGTCGCCGTTTCTGTAATTAATTATTAATTTAATAGTTACCCGAGCACAGCTGTCCCGAGAGGTATCCGACTGGTCGCCGTTAGCTATTGATTAATATTAATTGTAAAATAATGAATGATTGACTGGAACTTACTAGCTAAGTTGTAGAAGTCTTCAAGGCTGTTCAACCTGGATAGGCACTATTGAGTTAGGCCACCCGAAGACTAGGCGTCCAGGTCGCGCGGCCAGTGGTCATTGCGGCCAAAAACCACGGCGACGTGTCAAGCGGCCACGTCAGTTTTCCTTTGATAATTCTCGATCACGTGGTGAAAAATGAAAACGCAGCAAGAATGGTCGCCTTGTGGTCGCCTGCACTCCGCCCGGATCCTAGTGGCTGCAGCGACTGTCTGGCCGCGGCGGCCAAGTGTTCATTCCTACATATCTCTGCTGAAAATGAACTGCAGAAAAACTGCAGAAATGGTATGAAACTGCAGTTTAACTGCAGATTCGACGGTAACCGCAAAAAATTTTTAAAAAGCTTGAAATTCAACGAGCTAACTTGAAAACTAAAAATAAACTATAAAAATAAAAATTTGGCCCACAATTATGGAGTTCGATCGGCCAGTGGCGATGACAAACTGTCATTGATAAACAGGACAGAAAGCCAAACGGGCTCGATTAGTGATCAATTAAATAGGTAATGGAAAACGTTTACGTTAAATTTAATTACCGACTTCTCTGAACAAATTATTCGGCAAAAACTATTTATAACAATATTGACTAACATATACTGTGGGACTCCTTTAAAAAAAAAAGGAAAAGTCGCCCATACTTTAAAAAATGTCCATGTTGTGCATTGGCCCACCACCTACAAAGATTTGTCCTTTTCGATGTTATGGTAAAACGACAACTACAGCATCACCACCTTTAAATTATTCTCTAAATTCAAGACTACCTATATTTAAAAGGCTTAAGGCTCGGTTTCACGTAGCATGCTAGACGCGTCGTCCAAGCGTTGCGCTGAACTGAAAGCACGAAGAACGAAAAACCCTAATCGTAGCATTGATTAGTGTTAGCGGGATGCACAAAAACGTGATATCTTCTCATTATTAGATTTACCGGTGTTGCAGCGCTAAACGAACATTATTTTACGGTAATGGTGCCTATTCTTGAAGTCTTCGGACGATTTACTGCCTACGTCAAAGAATCGTTTAACACATTTTTTATGAGAATTGAAAACTCCGTAGCGTATCATACAGTAGAATGCACACGTACATACCTTGGTTGCTTTTCAGCTTGAAATTCATGAAATTATACCTCCGGGGGCTTTGTTTTGTCGTCGAGTGAAAAACAGAGGTACGTAGCATGAAGACATTGTTGTAAATTTTAATAATTTGGTGTGTCAATGCAGTGTTTTAAGTTTGAAATCCGCCTATCGTGTGTCACACGTACCTTTCACAGTTCAGTCCGCATGCTAGAGCAGTTCATTTTTGGGGTGTAAGTAGCGCGACTGGTGGCAGAATCGGTGGCTGACTGGACGACGCGTCGAATTTCTAACGTTACGCCTTTACATCCAGGTAGCTTTGCTAAATTAAAGTGACCGTAGTTTTCAGTTGCTTTGTTCCAAATCCCTGTGTTTCAGTGCTACACCCACTTTTTGCCAATCAGATATGATACCAATATACTAATCGCGTATTGGGAGTCCGATACCGAATATTTCTTTTATTCTTTTTTTCTTCTAAAAATTGGAAGCTAAGCAAACTTTAGTTCAACTTGATTTAGGAATTACATTGCTTACAAAACATTTTTAGTTTTGTTAATTTATTACTAAGTTTCTTGCTCCTGTCACCTTCCTTTCACGCAAGCAAGTGGGTGTAGGGCAGGGACTGTGCGGCTTTGTTTAGACGATTTTTGGCCAGTGTAGGTTTTTTCGGTGGAGGTAGAGGAACGACGTAAAGTGCATCACTTGGGATTTGCGTAAGTAGGATTTTTTTCAGGGTGGATGGGGGGGAGGGGGGGGGGGGTGGCTTAAAAATAATTAATTGGCCCTTCAGAAAAAAATGTCTAGCTACTGCTATTTGGAACTTATGTTTGGTTTTGCTAAATGACTTGCGGCCAAACGTCAATTTTTGTCAAGCTTATCGAAAAAATTAGATTTTACCAATGATAATAAAACAGCTGAAAAGTGCACATTGATAGCAACCGAAAAAGCCTAAAATTAAGGCAGTTACATCGCAGGTGATGTGAAGTTCAATAAGATAACTCCAAAACTGCAAAATAACTGCAGTTTTCACCAGGCTAACTCAGAAACTGCAAAATAACTGCAGCTTATCAATATTGAAAGTGACTTCTTAAATTATGAACAAATTTTGATGGTACAAGGAAGGTTTGGTACAGTGTAAAACAATTAATATCAATTGACTGTTTAAAGTAAAGCCAACAGTTCCATAACTTTTACGGTTATCTATAAAACACAAAACTTGGAACCATATACATTAACGCTCAATGATTGGCTAGGTATATAAGGCTGAATGGCAACGAGCGTTACTCTAAGTAACATAAGAGAATAGTAGGCAAGGCATGCATATTAAAGGGACACCCGGCCTGCCTTATAACATTCCGCCTGCCTTATAACAGCCACGTTACCAGGAATCTTTTTCCCTGTTTTTATAGTCTGAGGATTTTATTTATCTCAGTGGGCAGTCGCTTTGGTAGCCGTCTTTCTTTAATATAATTTTTTGTTACATTGCAGATACATTGTTTATTCATGCTTATTCCACTAAGAAGTAGCCTTTAAGCATTTAAGCCTTTTTCTGCAAGCCTTTAAAAAAAAAAGGAGTTAGATTATAATAAGAATTCAGATGGCCTGTTGGAAGGTCATCGGGTGGAGTTGTGGCTCTCTTCTTTTGTCATTCATTATGCTAAAGTTCGACAACAAACACACAATTCTTAACCAAGGCATCTTTCTAAACTTACTTCTTAAGTATTTGTGAGAAGAATGAACCAATATTGTAACCTTTTCAGTGAAAACAGCTCTCCACAACGCAACCACGTGTCCCTCCAAAAAATGTGTGTGGTTTTATTAGTGTCTCAGAATGAATTTCGTTTGTATGTCAGCGTGGCGCAGTGGTTATGATGGTGGCCTAAGGTGCGAGTGGTGCACACTTCGAAACCCGTAGCTTGTTAATTTTTTCTTTCTTTAAGCTACTGTAAATTTCATTTGCACATTTATTTGGGCCACCAACTCCTTTTTTCTTAACGAATTAGATTTTTTTTTGTCATTTTTAAGAATGACATTTTTGTAAAAATTATCTGTGTCATGGGGTCAAGTAATGCACCTACAGAAAGACTTAACAAGAACAATAAAATTCCTTTCATTTTCAGTTCTTTCAGAAATTTGCCAATGCTGTTGGCACCAATTTACGAAGTATCCATTCATCTGAAAAACTTCAAATTTTAAATATAGAACATTTAAGCATTAATGCAGGAGGGTTTTTAATGATTTTTCTCTAGGTTAGCAAAATTCGGGAAGTTAAGCAGTTGAAAATAAGCAATTAGCATTGAATCTCTTAGACATCAGGATTATTAGCACACAATTCTGTTAGCAGTTCTTTGGCACATAAACAAAAAACTAATTCACCCTACTTAGTCAAAAAAATTCGTGAGTGTGTTAAATGGCTTTGCGAAGGAGGATTTCCTTTTTTGTATGGCTAGGGCAAACAGATCCTCGGGAAAAAAATAATGTCGAATTTTCAAAAAACGAGGAAAAGAATTTCTGATAACAACGCGCTGATCGCCAACCGCGCATATAGGATCGCAAAGGTCAACTGAGATAGTAGCCGAGTTCCTCGTAGCGAAGAATGCAGCTACTGTCTCATTATTGGCATGGCACGTAATAGACGAACCAGCATGAACGCATTAATCGTGTCGTCACAAACCAGAATGATTCTCGTATTTTAACATCACAATTTATAATTTTCTAGGCTTGTGTCTTATAATTTTGCTTCGGCGCTCTATTGGAATAATTAATTTTAATTTTTACCGCTTTACACTTTTAGCTGTTTGATCTCATGAAAATTATTAGCAAATTAGTACATGCACACAAAGAGATGAAACGTCGTGGTTATTGTAAGCACACAGAGCATTATATACTGCGGGGCGCAGTAAATATAGTTCATTATTATTCAACAGAAAATCTCGTAGACGCCACATTTTAAAACGAATTTTTACTAAGGGATTGACTAACGGTAAGGAAATAGACCTTTGGGGCCATACTTGATGTGGAGGATCGAGAAAAATGGCACTGGGAGGAATGTCCTTTTAATAGAACTGTAGACCCGAAACATTCATAACTGTGCGCAAACTGCCTACCTAGATGTTTTTTGTTTTTTTTTATCAAGGCTTTGATGGTAGCTGAAATTTATGGTATGAATTTTTTTTTAATTTTATTTCCTCCTGCAATTGAACTGCAGTTTAACAGCAGTTTAATGGGGGGGGGGGGGGGGACAGAAGTTTAACTGCAAAAGAGAACTGCAGTTTTTTTGGGTGGGCAATTTACTGCACTTTCACTGCACTTTTTTTCAGTTTTTCTGCAGTTCATTTTCAGCAGGTATAGGCCTACCGTAAGCATTCTCGTTCGCCGCGAGACTTGGTTGCCGTGTGCGCGTGGGCCCTTAGTCGTCATGGGTCGTCATGGTCTTCATTGGCTTCGAGACGAAGGATTTCAACTGGTGATCCAAAGGACTGGAGCCTACATGACCGTGGGTTTCAGGTATTGTTACCCCAAGGTGAAGCATTCCTTTGGGGGTGAAGAAGTGTGTTTTAAAAATACGGTAGCGATTATTACTCTGAAAGTTCATTTTAAATTTTGAAAGTTCTGGGAAACTATTACGCACAATTTCAGAGCACAAATACTATACCAGTATTCTGCAAATTTTCGACAGACCGGCCACACGTCTGTCTTCATCAGGTACTATGATTGCTAGAAAAAAGTTTTAGTGCTGGCTGGTCTGTCGAAAATTTGCAGAATATTGGTATAGTGTCTGTGTTCTGAAATTGTGCGTAATAGTTTCCTAGAACTTTCAAAATTTAAAGTGTATTTTAGTTTTTGTCGTAGTAATAACCAAGCCAGAAAGCATGCAGTAAATGTCGGAAATTTGGTTCACTGTTGACCAGGCCTTCCAACCTTTGGTGCGTACTAGTGCACATATTTAATTAAGTATATCTGTCGATATCTGCTAGTTTAAAAATTTTTGTTTTGTTTTTTGTTTGTGTGTCTTTATCGACATTTCATCTGACTTCGACTGAATGTATCCACCCTCCCCACATACAGAAAGAGTTCCTATGGAAAGCCGCAGACACGAAAAAACAATACACTACATTTTCCCCATTTTTAGGGGACGAAAAATCCGGAGACGAATTGTCCGGGAACAAAAAGTCCTACAGTCTCTAATTTCACGCGTAATAATTGATATAGTGTAGTTCGCCACGTTTTTCAGATGTCGTAAATATCAGTAACAACTCGGTGGCGTAATTTCCCTTTCCTTTTCTTATCTCCCCCCTTGCCTTTCGGCACTATTGTCTTGCTATTGTAGTTTACGTTTTAGGAGTCTGAAGCGCGTTTCGTGGTGCTGCACGGCACCTCTTGGATTTCACATTTGTAAGTAAAAGAGTTCCACACCCTATTCGATACTGAACTGCGCTGGCACTTGGTCACTGGCCTAGCTGCGCGAAAAATTCTAACCAGTTTGGTATGTCTCGCTGAAATTATTACGTTTGAAATCAAACTGTATGGTTCGGTGAGCCACATCACGGTGTGGGTGTGGATGTGTGGTAAGTGTGTGTGTCTCAGATGGACGTATTTCGACAAACTCAGTGACGTAACTAGTGGGGGGGGGGGGCGATTCGCCCCCTCTGTGAAATTGGACAAGTCACTTTTTCCATAGCTGAAACATTTTTTACCATCAGATGGCTGCATTTTGAGGTAAAAGACGCAACTTTCATCTCAGCTAATTTATACTTCTACTGTTTCTCCTTTAAATCACTAAAGTAACCAGGTAACAAATGGAGAAATACGAAAATCAGTAAAGATAAACAGTAAGAATTACTAACTCCATATTTTGCTTAAAATTCTCAACAAAGAATCAGTGTTTAAAAAATAAGTATCTAGTGTGAAAAACTGAATGATTTACATTACAAAATTTTTTTATGCATGTAATTCAGTCAGCAAAGCTGGTTTTATAAAAATGTTTCCAACGGCACTTTACAAGGCCAGAAAATGCCGGAAATAGCACAAATGCTTCAGCTTCCAGGGCTCTTATTCGGTTCTCCCTCCACACCATTCGGCTAAATACCTAGTGTTGCCCCTCAGTACAAAACCCTAGTTACGCCACTGGCAAACTTACTAGAGACGTGTTACGTCCAGAATTTCAAAGTTAAAGGGGGATTGCCACCAAATGACAGGCTGCAGCATCTATAGCCATTTGCTGCTATCTAGTTCTGTCTAGCCCTTACTTTCAACAGGCGAAGGGACACGTAAATTTCTGTTTACACAACAAACCAACCACGTTCCTCCTTAATTATTGAGTGTAAAGTTGGCAAGCGGGAAAGCAAGCGGGAAAGTTAAACCAAACGACATTATAGGCGCCTTTTTTGCTGGCGGAGCGAGTGAAGCGAGTGTAGCGTAACCTATAACAGACACTGTATTGCGAAATATTGGTTGGTTGGTTTGTTGCACTTTTGTAGTCTCGGTGAAGCCCAAACTAAAGGACAGATTGCCATGAAATTTGCCACGTTGCTAGGTAACCCAAAAATTATTGCTAATCTCGAAATTGCCGTAAATTGATCAATTATAATCCACGAAATTACGATTTTTCTAATTTATCGATCTAAAACGCGCCATTGTAAATTTGGAATCCTGAATAGTTAAAGTATTCCAGCGGAGCGTACACTATTCAGCTGGTAATCAAGTGAACTTTTAAAAACCGTCAAAATAAATCATAATTGCTTCCTTATAGCTAAAAATCTTTTTCGACGTAACTCAATGAAATAATAACATTTCATTATTGCATTTTAACCATTAGAGAAAGGCAGGCAAATGGAAAACATAAAAGGATTCGTTAAAGATTTACATTCGTTTCATGTGCAAAACAATGCTTGGAGGAATTCACCCAACATGGCGATCAAACCAGGTGTTTACACTATCAACGGGAAACCTAATGTGAAACCTAAAATCGCCGCTACATCAGTAAACTGTTTATACAGAACTAAAGCTTACAGCAGACGACGTGTTTACACTGCACCACGGAACAATACGATGGCTTCGTATAATAATTTCAAGATTCCTTGGTTGCTATGGAAACTGCGGATTTTAACCCCTACCCACAGGTCCTTGGGTAACCTGTGAGCGTCGATATTCACGAATAAACTCTCAATCCAGCGTTGCAAGAAAGAATACGCTCAACCTCGAACGCAATAGGCCTAATTTATCTGCTGTTATCGCTAAAAATTAGGGCTAAAAATTCTGAACGCTTTAGAATTATTTAGATGCTATCTAACACCCAAGCTAACATCGTTTGACCTACAATTGTGACATTCCAACTTTAACAAAATTAGCGTTCGGAGATGAAGTACTGTTTGCCAGAGGTGTGCGCTTCAACATTGTCGTAGGAGGCGGCATAGTAAGCCGCGGACAGCCGCGGATCTATGAATCTTTTGATTATTGTAAAGTACTCTCGTTATGGATGATTGTTTGGCTTCTAGTTAAATGCTTTATCCACCGAAAACCAAAACTGGTAGAAAAACCCGCCAAGTTTCCAAAAACGGTCGGCCTTTGAAGGTAGTGATATCATTCCACCAGGGAAAGCCCACCAAGGTTAATGCTATTAGCCAAGTAAATCGCACATACTAATAGTTCGAAAGTTAAAAAAAATTAGAAGATTGCTACTAGCGGTAGCAATCTTCAAGTTTTCATTTAACGTCCAAAGTATTAGTATGTGCGATTAACTTGGCTAATAGGATAAACCTTGGCGGCCTTTCCCTGGTGGAATGATATCACTACCTTCAAAGTCCGACCGTTTTTGGAAACTTGGCGGGTTTTTCTACCAGTTTTGGTTTTGGGTGGATATCATAACTTTCATAGGACTGTGAACGTAAATAACGTTACACCGTCTGTTTAAGATGCTTCAATCCCATTTTTGCACACGCTTCGCTCACTCAATCAGCACATCCGCTTCAGTTGTTTTGTTTATCCCTGCAACTTCCCCTTAATTTTTCAAGATTTCGTTCACATTTAGTCATGCAGAAACCCCCGAAGGTCGCTGTTACTAAAACCTTGGACGAATGAAAACAGCAGAACGCGAAGCGTTTTTTTGGGGGGGTTATTGACAAAAAACCCATTAGCTCGTGTATGCTAGTATAGTTGCGTAACCATCATCTAACGCGCATCCCTTTATTCTTACGCAATCCACGGCAACGTTAATGTTTCTTTATTTTGTCCTTCGTTACAGTTCAGGTTTTAGTTCGTCCAGGCTTTTACAATAAATCTAAGGACCAGTCTTGATTGTTCAAGCCATTGTTGCTTAAAATCTTTGGTTGCAACTTGGAAAAGAAACAAAATTTAAATTCGCCGGTGGCGAATTTCAAAACCCTCCCATGTATTTGTCCTGACCCCTACATCCCCCAAACCAACAAAAGGACCATCCTCAGATCACTATGCATCCGTGTGCAAAAGTTCAGGAACGTAGGCCTTCTCAATTTTGCGCTAGCCATGAGCAAAAAGTCTATGGGATTTAACATGGGAAAAATCTTATTAGCTAGTCAGCTAGCTAGACAGTAACATAAAAACAACGTTATTGACGTATCTTTTTCTCTATGATTGGTGGACACTCATCCTTTAAATTTTAGTTTTTCTTAATCTCTGACCCTTCCCCTTACATTTTCCACAATTTGAAACATTTCTGTCGCATTGGGATTTATTCTCAACATGCCAAAATATGCTTTCAGTTGCTTACAGTTAACAGACACATGTCTGCTCGTGAGCCGCCTTTTTATCATTAACAATCAATTTTTAACAATCGAATGTTTATAGTGGGATGATCTACTGTTACTTGGCGGCGACACACTAGCGTGTGTCTAGATATAAAAAACCAAAACTGGTAAAAAGGGCCGCCAGTTCCGAATGGTTCGGCCCTTCAAATGAGTGATATCAATACACCAAAACATTCGCCAAGTTAATCGCACCGCTTAATAGTTCGAAGGTTAAATGAAAACAAGAACATTGCTACTTTCGGTAGCAATGTTCAAGTTTTCATTTAACGTCCGAAGTATTATTCGGTGCGATTAAGTTGGCGATTGTTTTGGTGTGTTAATATCACTCCTTTGAAGGGCCGAACCATTCGGAACTTGGCGGCCCCTTTTACCAGTTTTGGTTTTTGATATGATATCGCTCTTTTTTTTTAAATTGTGTATTGGCTCAACTCCACTACTGTGCAGATGTGTACTATAAAGTGCCACGTCAACAAGAAATTGGTTTTCAACAATTTGCTACTACCTTTTGCCTGTAGGTCGAACCATTCTCAACTTAGTCACCTCTTTATGGGTTTTTGGTTTGGTTTTAATTTTGTTGTAATTGTATTACAATATTTAGTTAGTTTTGGTATGTTGATATCACTCCTTTGAAGGGCCGAACCACTCTCAATTAGCGGCCTCTTTACCAGTTTTTGGCTTTGTTTATTTTGCTTTGTTTTTACTGTTGGTTTATTTTTCGTGAATTGTACGTGAATACAATTTCTTTGCAACGTTGTTTACATTTATCGTGATGCACTAGTGTGTGTCTAGGCACGTACGTCAGTATCCACGTTCTCATTGTCCGAACTTTGGCCGTCCAATGAGAGACGATGCCGACAATACTAACAATGGTTATAACAATATTTCCGTACTTACGCGCCCTCCCACGCCACCCCTGATACGCCCCCAGGCTTCAAACTATAAAAGGTATGCAGTTCGTATTGTACTGCAGCCATTCGTCCAATTTCATAGCTGAAAGCCTTCCCGTTATCTCGGTATCGATGAATAATTACCCTATTGGATTTAACATGGGGATGAGCGAATTAGCTAGCCAGCTAGTAGCTAGCTAACACATTTACAACGTTATTGAGGGTCAGATTTTGCATTGAAAGCAGCTTAGCTGGCATTCCTACACGAGTTAATTTTTGTCAGGTGGGTCATTGCTCTCGCTTTCAACACAATTTAAGCTTTTGTACCGCATTATTATTTTTCCCAAAGTACCTGAAATGTGCCCAACTATGCTTCAAGATATGACACTGACGCTATGGCGCCGCGCTACAATGGTTTACAACCTCGACAATTGAACTGATGTGATGTTTGTTGTGGTGATTGTTGCCTAACTTGGCGCGACACACTAGCGTGTGTATAGATTATTAGTATTTTAACTCTGTAGGTGCCTTGTTTCACCTCCTGCACGCGGATGAGCATATGGGTGGCCCGCTCACGTTTCGACGGTCTCCTGAGCTGCATGTGAAATATTATTGTGGGCTGTTATTACTATTGTTAAGATGGTAGAACTACGTGTGTGACCACTCCTGCTCTGGCGGGTCTAACCTCCCGGTTGTTCCGGTAGCGTTATGCGTTGTCACTGTAGTGCGGTGTAGTGTGTCGTGTTGGGATATACCGTAGCTGCGATTTGTTGTAGTTTTTTGCTGTCAGTGGGCGGATGGCTACGGGCAGCGGCCCCTGTGAATAAATTTAATTTAATTGCTCTAGGAAAGATACTCTGCAATAATTATAAACAATGCAGGCAATTGGCGGGGGCATGCTTTTTCCTAACTTAACCACGGCAGCTAACGTGGCGTTTTGACTTTAGACTGCGGCGATGGTAGAAAAGGCTGCAAATAAACAAACAGAAACTAAATGTGGGATCAAACAAAAGCGTCTTAAAATCAATATGAAACGTAGCTTAGGCCTACTTAAAAAAAATACTAAAAGGTGAAGAAGACCAGCTAATAGCTTCATATCAAACGGCAAAAAGCTCAAACGTAGCCGACCGAGTATTGCGCCCAGATTTTTAAGGAACATTGGCAAGTATTTCAGGCATTAAAATGAGAGTAAGTTCAAATTTGAAATTAATTTTTATCCGTTCCGCCTACAGTAGGCCTAAAGCCTGTTTCCTAGTATATATCGACTGTTCTGAAACGCAGATTGAAACGCTCGATAAGCGCCATCTAGTGACAGTGTTATGGTTAACGTTGACCGCTTGCGCTGTGGTGCACGTGGACGCGCCAACTTTACAGTAAATAATTTAAGGAGGCACGTGGCTAGTTTTCTGTGTAAAAAGAAATTTCTTTGCTCATTCTTTCGCTTGTTGAAATCAAGTGCTACAGAGAACTAAATAATGGTAGACAGCGCTCCATGCTACAATATGTCATTCGGTGAATAGGCACCTTTTAAGTCAGTATTTCAGTAAGACTCTTGATATTTTTCTTTGAGCATTAAACAAACACCCATAGCAGTATTTGGGGACTGGAGTGAAAAACCAATGGTTGACCATTCTAGACGATAAAATTAACGTGTATATTTTTGTTATGCCAGCTGTTTTCTTTGAATACTAAATAAAAAAAAAAAACATGAAATGAATACAAAACGTACATACGTCGTACTGTATGTGCCGAGTGGTGCCATGACCAACAATAGACCAAATCGAGTGTGCTATTTCCGGTAACAGTTTTCGCGAGTCTTCCCAGAATGAAACGTAATGTAACTCATCAATGCATCGAGTATAGTTTGTTTCAAAGAAGAACGATAATTTTGGTAGGACAAGAAGCAACATGAAACCATTTTTCAAGTTACAGACTTACTTCCGGGTAAGGCCAAGGATTAAACGAAGGAGGCAGCCATGTTGCGGGAAGGAGACTGGCATTCTACGGCGGGAAGGAGACGGCCATGCTGGTGTTTATTACGTCATATTACACCAGAAAATGCGTAGCCCGCAATGTCAGCCAATCAGAGAACTGCAAGGGAGCGCAGCCATAAAATGAGACTCTTGGCTTGTTGAAAAACGGAAATTCATTAAAAAAAACTAATCTCCGTTTATTATAGTTTGCTTTTTTTTTACTAAAGCAAATTTTATTTTTCGTCCACTAACAACGTTAACAGCGAGATTTTGTTTTTTAAAACTGTTTTGTGCAAATCCACTATTCACGTGCTTCCTTGCAGCAGACTGACTTTGGCGGTTGGTGAATAAGACGTAACACCGCGATGTCAATCATCATATTTTCACAAAATAACAATACTACCGGAAGTCGGGAATGAACCATCTTCTCTAGTCGCTCCATCTTTGGTTTGTTCCACATTATGTTGACCAAACTAACAGTAACTGTGCAAAGTCTATACAATTGTGATACCCCCTTGTTTTTGCACTCTTAGTGCAAGGAAACGTGGCGTGAGACTGCCAGTTTTCTGCAAACATGATGTGGAACTATAGGTATGGGCTATAGTTTGTTCTACATTATGTTTGCAGGAAACTGACTGTATGACGCCACCTTTCCTTGCACTACAATTGCAAAAACGTGTGGATATCACACTTGTAAACTCTACATAGTTACTGTTAAGAGTCTACGAGCGGATTATTTACATGTTTTTTGCACTCGTAGTC
Organism: Lithobius niger; assembly: GCA_023313725.1. NCBI lineage: Eukaryota > Metazoa > Arthropoda > Chilopoda > Lithobiomorpha > Lithobiidae > Lithobius > Lithobius niger. Next base: position 117,665 of record JAHWFP010006199.1, read on the forward strand.
AGATTCCTGCAAACATAATGTGGAACAAACTATAGTTTGGGTTTCAGCCTTATACATTTTACTGTAGAAAATACAAGGGCACTAGCAATAGCAGCAACATGGGGCATAATCTTGCGATTCACACATTCACATTATGTCAAGCATGACGGTTGTACTGTTTACGAAGGTTACCATGGTGAGCGGACAAGAGTGGACCATTTTTTTCCGGCGAAACGGGAATCGGTGAGAGAGCCATACACTGACCCAAGTAATCCGTAACCATCTTGACTCATTGACCCATCTTCAACCACTGACCCATTTGACCGCATGGTTTAAAGTGGCACTACACCACCGATTGAAAGGCTGCAGAATCTGGCAACATCTAGCGCTATCTATTGTGCGTGTGGCGTTCTTGAGTCCCGGAAGTATTTTATGAGCGGCTAAGTCTTCCAGGAGGGGGCGGCTTTAATCGACGGCCGCTATTGTTTTTGTAACCATCTTGGATATCAACAAAGCACTCGCCAAAAACGTACAATCGATTATCGGTGTTCGTTCTATGGCGAACTCAAGATAGGCCGCACACACTTTCGTACACACTTTCGTACTAGCAAGCACTTCCTTGCATCAAGCGAAGGAATGCACAAGGCCCTTTCTATCAACGAAACAAACAAGCCACGCACCTCCTTACAATATTGAGTGAAAATTTGGTATACGTCTTCGTGTACCTGGGAGCGAGCTGTGAAGGTTAACGAAACCACTGCTGCTAGATGGCGCCGTGGTATCTTCGTTTCCTTTTTCAATCGGTGATAGAGCCACTTGAATCTCACCCACTGACGCTTTCTTTGTCTTTACTGGCCGTTTGTTTAAAGCACCATCGCAGTACCTATACCACGCGCAATGGCTGTTTGGTGTGACGTGCACATCACGTGTCTGGGCTAGTCCAATCAGACGGCCAAACAGCCGTTGTTCTCGTTCGTCATTGGCTAACTCATGGATACGTCACAGCAAACAGCCGTTGCGCATGGTATAGTATTCAATCGAACCTTGTTTGATGAATGACACCATTCTGATGTAAAATCAACTTACAACAAACAGCTTAGCAAGAAATTCAAAAGCCACTTGCTTGTACTTGCATCTGAGGTTTGGTATATACTACAAAGTACAATAAGATTTAAAAACTAAACGCAAAATGGTAGAAACGCATACGCTTGCTAGGTGTTTAACTGGGCAATGCACAGGTCAGTAGGTGTAGGTCTAAGTGGGTTCAATGGGTCATTTTGGAACTGTAGGTCATTTCGGGCCAGTTTGTAAGTAGATCTGTGGCTCGAATAGAGTCAGTGGATCAAATAGTCTCATTGGGTCGAATTGAGTCAAGTGGGTCAAATTGAGTCACGATGGTCAAATAGAGTTAAGCGGTGGGTCGAATTGAGTCAATGGGTCAAATAAAGGGAAGTGGGTCAAAGAGTCAGCCAAATTGAGTCATTGGGTCAAATAGAGTCGGTGCATCGACTAGTTGAGTCAATGGGTCAAATAGAATCAGTGGGTCAAACTGGGCCGTTGTATTACCAGTCAAAAATACACTGATGCATCCAATCTGTCTGACGTATAATAACTTTTTCGTTTTATTATTTATTCTACCTGAAAAGTATAGGAGAGAGTGAAACAACTCGTTTTTTAGAGGAGCATTTTTTTACTCCGTTTTTTGTATTTTAATGTCAGACCCATGTATACACATAAAAATTTTGGTTGCATTGCCAAACATACAACACTAAACCGAAAGGAAATCTTCAGGGTTCATTTCTTATTAAATTCGTTGACCACCATCTTTATCAGAATCATAAAAATGTAAAGCAGCAGGATAGGAAATTTGTATTGCGTTAACTTGGTGCAGATCTTCGTCAGATTGCGGCTTGACATTGGAAATGTCTTTCAACCACATTCGTCATAATGCAGCCAACGCAATATTTTCAAAATCTGTAAACAAAACAAACAGAATTAATACCGCAATTAGTTTTTTTTTTAACATTTCAGCATTAAAACAAAACTTGCATTTATCTTATTGTGAATGATAACATTTATAAATATGCAAGCCGTTTAGCTTCACTCGGCCCCAATGGCTAAGCTTAAAGTGTGCGCGGCCTATCTTGAGTTCACAGCAGAACGAACACAGATAATCGATTGTACGTTTTTGGTAGCAGAGTGCCTTGTTGATATCCAAGATGGTTACAAAAACAATGGCGGCCGTCGAATAAAGTCGCCCCCTCCAGGAAGACGTAGCCACTCATAAAATACTTCCAGGACTCAAGATACGCCGCGCACACAATGCGGAATTGCGGAATTCCTCTCATACAGCGTCGAAAGCCGTTATGACTTCTATCATTGTTGGATTAAAAAAGTGCTTTCAACAATGCCTTCGGGCGCGTTTACGCAACGACTCGCTTTTGCATTCTCGCAGCTAGCAGCTATAAATCTTAGCTTTGCCAGCTCGCAACGAAACGAGTCAATAATTGAGTTTAGAAGAGATTTGGAAAATTGTTTCGTCAGGGAGAATTCGTCATCTTACTGTCACGAATTATAAGACTGCAAGCGTATGCTCAAACGATGGCGGATTTAGCTGATCCAGGAAGCGTTGGTACCATGGCAACGACACCTTTGCCATCGCGATTACATTTCAGCTGCGAGAATGCAAAGGCGAGTCGTTGCATAAACGCGCCCTGACAAAAGTTTGCAGCACCTATATCCAGTTCTCTCCAGCGCTTGCTCATTGAGAACAAAGGAATGCGTAAAGAATTATCTTTTAACACAAGAAAACAAGCTATACGTGCCTCCTTAATTATTGAGTAAATATTTTGTTAAGTTGTCGTGGACCTGGAAGGAAGCTATAAATAAAAGTTAACAATACTACCAAGAATTTATAGGGTTGGGGAGGAGAACTTGTGACTGAGACCCAAACTGAAACGTCTTGGATACGGTCATATTAGTTCAGTCTTAGTTTACAGAGGGCGCCATGTGTTTTACGTGGGTATTTCTATTCAGTTTTCAGCCTAAAATTAAACTAAACGAAACTACCTTGATTTTAATTATTATTTAGCCGAGCTTAGTTGTAATTTAGTTTACTTTAGATTTGGGCTGAAAAATGAGTAAAAATTATCAGATGGAACACGTGGCGCCCTCTGAAAACTCGAACTGAACTAATAGGGACCTATCTAACGTGTTCCAATAGGGACTTTATAGAGTTACAAATTCTCCTCCAAACCCTAAAAATTCTTGATATTACTGACACAATAGAATATTAATTCCGCATGGCGTCATCGAGTGGCAGTAATATCGTTAATATTTACAGATGGCTACCAGGTGCACGAGGACGTACCAATTTTTTTTCTCAATAATTAAGGAGGCATGTGGCTTTCTTCTTCTTGTGTTAAAGGATATTTCTTTGTGCATTTATTTTTGGTCTTTAATATGGGGACAGAGATTTCGGCACTAATGGTTTATAGTCTTCCCATATATTTAAGGGTACTAAGGGTCCCTTCCTAAAAATCCGGCTTTTTATTATTAACCCTTGTGTTAATTATAATCAATTGATCACTAAGATTATTTTCTTCCGAGAAGTGTGGAGCAACTCGGTTTTCTCTTAAAGGGACACCCGGCCTGCCTTGTAACATTCCGCGTGCCAAATTACAGCTACGCGCAGATCGTCATCCGAGCAATTACAGAGCCAAAGTCGGCTGGGGTGGTAGCTGCGTTCCTCGCATAGGTGCTGTCTCGGTTGGCTTTGGGAATAGTACACGAGACAGAATCAAGTCAACGATTGTGTCGTCACAAACCGGAATGATTCACGTATTTTAAAATCACAATTTATAATTTTCTAGGCTAGTGCCTTATAATTTTGCTTCGGCGATCTATTGGAATAAATTAATTTTAATTTTTACCGCATTAGTCTATTAGATTTTAAATCTCATGGTAATTGTTAGAAAATTAGTAGATGTACACACAGAGATGAAACGTCATGATTATTGTACGCACGCAATGCATCATATAGTTACGGGGCGTTCCTAAATATAGTTAACAATATTCAACAGAAAATCTCCTAAACGCCACATTTTAAAACAGTTTTTTAGCACGGGATAGACTAACGGTAAGTAAATAGACCTTTGGGACCGTACTTGATGTGGTGGATCGAGAAAAATGGCGCTGAGAGATATATCCCTTTAAACAGCTAAGACACGATCACAGAAAGGTCTAATTTGTTAAGAATACATGCGTACGTGCATTGTTTAGTATCTCACTGTTAAGCAAATAATTGTTTTTCATTAATCTAGACACACACTAGTGTCGCTGCCAAGTAACAGTCGATCATACCATTGTAGATATCCAATTGTTAAAAAAATTGATTGTTAATGATAAAAAGGCAGCCTCGCTAGCAGACATGAGTTTGTTAACTAAGCAACAAAGCATATTTTGGCATGTTGAAGATAAATCCCAATGCGACAGAAATCTTTCAAATTGTGGTAAATGTAAGGGGAAGGTGAAGGGATAAAGAAAAAATGAAAGTTAAAGCCTGAGTGTCCACCATTCATAGAGAGAAAGATGCGTCAATAACGTTGTTTTTATGTTACTGACTAGCTAGTAACACTGGCCCCATGTTAAATCCCATAGACTCATTGCTCATGGCTAGCGCAAAATTGAGAAGGCCTACGTAGCTCAACTTTTGCACACGGATGCATGGTGATCTGAGCATGGTTCTTTTGTTGGTTTGGGGGTTGTAGGGGTCAGGACAAATGCATGGGAAGGTTTTGAAATTCGCCACCAGGGAATTTAAATTTCGTTTTTTCCAAGTTGCAACCAGAGATTTTAAGCAACAATATGGCTTGAACAATCAAGACTGGTCCTTAAATTTATTGTAAAAGCCTGGACGAACTAAAAACTGAACTGTAACGAAGGACAAAATAAGGAAACATTAACATTGCCGTGGATTGCGTTAAGACTAATGCACGTTAGATGATGGTTACGCAACAATACGAGCATTCACGAGCTAACGGGGTTTTTGTATAATACCCACAAATAAAATGCCTTCGCGTTCTACTGTTTTAGGAACGGCGACCTTCGGGGGTTTCTGCATGACTAAATGTCAACAAAACCTTGAAAAATTAAGGGGAAGGTGCAGGGGTAAAAGAAACAACTGAAGGGGATGCGCTGATTGAATGAGCAAAGCGAACGAAATCAGCGATTGTTAGCCAGTGTGCGCAAAAATCGGATTGAAGAAACTTAAGCATACAAAGAATGGTCATACAATAAACTAAGCCGTGTCAATTTGGCTAATCTAACGGCTAATTGGCAATGGTAAATTTGAAAATTATAAATGTGAAATTTATAGAAAAAAAATCTGAGAAAAAAGGTGCAGATGGAGATAAACGATGTAGCCTTATGTACGTTCACAGTCCTATGATATCCACCGAAAACCAAAACTGGTATAAAAACCCGCCAAGTTTCCAAAAACGATTGGCCTTTGAAGGTAGTGGTATCATCCAACCAAGGAAAGGTCGCCAAGGTCAATCATATTAGTCAAGTTAATCGCACCGACTAATAGTTCGAAAAGTTAAATGAAAACTTGAAGATTGCTACTCGCTGTAGCAATCTTTAAGTTTTCATTTAACATCCAAAGTATTATTGGGTGCGATTAACTTGGCTAATATGATTGACTTTGGCGGCCTTTCATTGGTTGAATATCACTACCTTCAAAGGCCGATCGTTTTTGGAAACTTGGCGGGTTTTTATACCAGTTCTGGTTTTCGGTGGATAATAATTAAACAGACAACTTCTTTTGTAAACTCACTTTGTGAATACTGAAACCAAAACTCATGCTTGTAAATAAGCCAAGCTTGTAAAATATATGTTTATTCTAACGACGAATGTTAAAAAACCTGTAGATATTGATGCAAGTTGTTTCTTCTTGTTGGTAACTTTTACCAGCTTATAATAATTTAACTTAGTTGACAGATTGGTAATTAAATTCTACACTGCTGGTAATGCATGCTTTCCTTCCGTGGTGTCAGTTTTCATCCACCAAGACTTAAAGGCGCCTGTGCACCATTTCCATAGTGGAAAATCGGCAACCGACGATAACAGTGGTGATTGGAAGACATCTTGGAAAGAAATTAACACTTGCACCACCTGAAAAATGAAAAATTGTGACCCGAGATTTTTGGACTCCTCTACCCATGTTAATAACTGAAACCAAACCTTTTTTCAGCCACCCCACCCCACTAAATAGATAATTTGGTACCCGGCAGAGGCCATTTCTTCAATTAGTTCATCACGTTTTCAGTAAACCAGTAAATTGCAAAAATACGGATGGTTTTAACGAAAACGTCATAATGACAATTCTTATAGGGATTTTTGTTAACTTTAATTTAGGTCTCTATAAAATGTTGGGTAGGAGTAATAGTTTGTGCGATATTTAAGAAAATAGACAATTTGGTAGCTGGTTGGTATACTTTCAAAATTCATCAGGTTTTCAGTAAACCCAGTAGATTGCAAACAAAACGGTTGGTTTTAACGAAAACATCACAAGGACCTTTCTTGTAGAAATTTTTTGTTATCTTTAATTTATTTCTCTATAAAATTTTCGGTAAGAGTGATAGTTCGTGCGATATTTAAGAGAATATACAATTTGGTAGCCGGCGGTGGCCATTTTTTTCAAAATGGCGGCGAAAGCTCCCGTAGGAGATCAGAGGACTTTTAGCATGTTACTCGGGGAGTATTTCTGGGCATATCTGCCAAGTTTTATCTTTATGGGAATTTTTTCCAAACTTCGTCATAAAATGATCTAATTGCATCGGACTATTAGGTAGCTTTTTTCTTTAGTTAGCACCAGAATGCAGCGCAAATCCTATCTAGGGAACCGAAATACGATGATAGAAGAGGTAAAATGGCGGCCGTTGCTTCATATTCTAAAGCCCTAACCGGACAGAGAAATATCGTGCGCAGCGATGTTTTAGTGCCTACAAGGTCACAATTGCAGCAATCTTATGGTTGACATTGCGTTTATAGACCGATTTTGAAGTCTTTGTTACACCATCCTGTGACGCATGCATGAAGCAACAAGTAGCCAGTCTGGTCAGCCATCTGATCACAGGATCGTGTACCAAAGACATCAAAATCGTCACTAAACGCATCACCAACCGTACGATTTGCAGCAATTTTGATCTTGTAGGCACGCCGCAACGCCATCGCTTTGCACGAAATTTTCTTCTGTCTGGTTAGAGCCCTAATCAGACTGGCTGCCCGTGGTTGCATGGCGTCGCAATATGGTTTATCAAAGACCTCAAAAAAGGTCAATATACGCCACATCAACTACTTGAGTGCATCACTTGCCGTCTTAGGCACGTAGTAACGCATCGCTTCTTATATCATGTTTTGTCCCGTAGCATAGGGGTTCGATCATGCACTTTCGAGTACAAGTAGAAGCCCTTGGATGCCCTTGAATGTTATGATATGGCATGGCAGCTCAACTTTGATATAGTACCACCCTGTCAGGTCACCATATGGCTGCTAACAAAATACGGTTTATACCAAAATGGTTTTTGTTATATGGTTTTTGGTTTATAACAAAATTTGACAAACTGCAACGATGACCAACACTTTACTAGATATAATGCCTAAAGACGGGAAAGCCAAAGGCTCACAAGAAATAACTAAATACAGATGCAAACCTATTTACGTTGCCTTTTGGACTTATATGTCAGACTACCTGAGCGGGGAATCGAACCCAGGACCTTCGGAACCAAAGGCGAAGGTCCTACCGCTGAGCCATACTGGCAGTCGGACATATAAGTCCAAAAGGTAACGTAAATAGGTTTGCATCTGTATTTAGATATAATGCCTAAGTCAGTCAAAATACTATTAGCTCCTACGTGAAACAACCTTCATCAGAGGCTAGCTACAATGGGAAGTATTAATACGTGTAATTTTAAATTAAACAGTGCTAATGTACAGTGTAACCCGGCTGACGAATTGAGATGCGAAAACACATCTGAACCACTACTGCCGTTGACAATATAGATCATACCCAAGTTCAACAACTGCTATGAGATCATTCTGTGGCACTTCGTGTCTATAGCATATCACTGATGCAGCATGTAGCATCAGCGATCAATGATGCAGTATCCTGATCCCGACAATCATGAGGAAAGGCGAAACCGAGAGCACGTATATGTGGAGTTGCTACAGCGAAGAGCATACCGTTGCTTCCACTAACGTGTCCCCCATCATACCTTGAACAAAGTATATTAAAATACTGCAATCCAAACTGCTGACTGGGAAAACATTTCTACAAATTAACTTCTGTCTGCAGCCGCTGACACGCAGGATAAAAGGCTGGCACACATAACGAACAACTTAGAAGTTCTTTACAGACGATAAACCGGATAGTAATACTTCAGAAAATATTAACATAGTCTCGTGGTCAGCATACCATGTGGATAACATTTCAAGTTTACACCCGCAACAACTAGCTTGCTTCCTCTTTCATGATAATGCAAACGTTGTCAGTCAAGAATACGCATGGTATGAAGGTGATACGATACTGGTAACATTTAAATCCTGGCCAGACTCCAATTATTGCAGTAGACCAACTGCTATATGCTATTGCAAAAACAATACAGTGGCAAAAAACAGATATACACGGCAAAGGCCATTTTGTTATAATGTTTGGTGGTCTCCAAATAGTAATGACAATCCTGGAAATGGTAGGATAGTGTTTGGACTGCAGTAATAGTTTCAGCAGTATAGCAAAGAGCTGGTAAGCGGATTCGTTTTCGTTAGCATGTTGAAAGGACTAGATGTACCCACCAAGTAACAGCTGCTGCATTAACTGTCTTGAAGAAAGAAGCTCATCACGCTTACATTTAGGACTTGGATGGAGAACAATGGGTCACTCACAATTAGCGAATGGTGTACTCTCAAGTCAGAAAAGTGTCCATAATTTGTTTGCTGGGATTTAGCATTAAAACTACAAGTCTTACTGCTTGTCTCTGTGAGGTCTCTAATGAACCTCGACTTTGACTTGTATAGTGAGTGTTTGATGGTATTATAAGCTTTGTTCCATGCGTTGGATCGTATATATTACTCAAGATGTATCCCTGGTCCTACATGCGATATGGTAAACCTCCAAGCGAAGCACCCACAGGTTGCAGACCAATTTAAATGTAGTATTCACAGTGAAGAAAACATATCAACACTTTACTGCAATGGCCCTTGACTACACACATGAACAGAACAACGCTCTCATAAAAGAAACTGGTGGTACTATCGGTCTCAAGTGAAGACAAACAAGCCCTCACTCACTGGATGTTGTAGTACCACTGTTTGCCAAGGCAATAGAGTTTTCGAGCAAAATTTGTATGTAGGGAAGTGGGCTTCTACGTTTCACCAACATCGTAAACAATGCCTTAGTATGTTTTGCAAGTGATATATTGCAAATGATTAATAGATTTAAAAACCTTGGTAAACCCTCCAAGGAAGAAAGTGTAGATTTGGTGTTCGTAGATAGCAAGAGTATTGTTAGTGCACACATTATAACCACACTGAAAACTATCAAAGGCCTTGGTTTGGAACAGTATACACAGTTGGTAACACAGAGGCTTATCACCCGTGCCATCTCCATTGCTGATCCTCTTGCTCTGAATAAACTACTTCTAATCAGTATGCCAGTAAAACGAACACGCTGCAAGACACAGCTCCAGGTGGTATCATTAAGAGCCAAGTGCAGTCTGTTTGCAAGACTGTACATTAGCTGTCTGACTCGACTAGGTGATCTACACGTTTTTTTTTAGTCAAAAAGGCCAAGCCTACCAACAAGCACTGACAGATGGTGGAAGTACATGTTTTGGGACAAAACTATTCTTCTCTCATGCTTGGAGGAACATGTGCAAACGGTGCAGAGATTTCAAATGCTTCTGCCTCTATCTAAGATTGTGCAGTCATTATTCGCTTTCTAACACCAAGACGTGTCAAAACTTTTGGGGACTATGGTGACACCACACTGCTACCATACATAAACGTACTGACTGGTAACTGTGTTAGGCTGGATGTAGTGTGGGACTGCTAACACAAAAATAGCCTAAATGTTGCAGCAGGAGATCACAGAGGAGCTGGTAACGGACAACATTTTATATTGAATGTAGCATTGCTCAGGGAATGGGATGCATTCCTTAACGTTGACGAGAACAAAACGGAGCTTTATTACACTGTCTTGAGTTTATTCCACAAAATATTACCACACTGGGAGTAATATCGACCGATGAATGGTACCCGGTATAAGTTCCGCGAAAGCTGATGTTACAGGAATATCACCTCGCAACCATGAGGCGGCGATGGTAGATTATTGCTGCATGCTAGGCACGCTGCCATCAAAGGCCATAAAAAAATCTTGATCGTACAAGTTTTTACTGATGTAGTTGCCATTGCTGTCTCAGTTATGCACCAGATTCCAGTTGGTGAGCTATGGATTATAGAACTGACAGACACGTACGATGTTTATCAATACACGAGCTAACTAAATCTTTGGCACCCAATAAGTATCAAGCAAAAACATTTTTTTACGAGTTGAATTTACAGGTTGCGACATTGTCAGCATTCTTTGGGAATGAAAGGGGTCTGCGCGCGCTACACGGAATGCTTACAAAGAAGTGACAGACACATTCATGCAACTCTCCCAACTGCCCAACAATATCAGTGATGATAACATGGGAATGTGACAGTGTTATGTAGAATTTGTTTATGATAGGACTAGTGACAGTCTAGAAGTTAATGCTGCTTGTCAATATTTATTCACTACCATAGCATAAAGGATGGACTGTCTTCCATACGAACGTGGTGCATTAGGGCAACATGCAGATCGTCCTGCTTATCAGGCTGGTCACTGCTGGGGTACTGTTCTGGAACCTACACAGAATCTACCCGCTCCAAATAAATGGGGTGGCACATAGACAATGATCTTAAGTACCTGCCTTTGCAGACCTTGATTCCAGAGGAACGGGATGCTCGCATTGAACCTACCAGTTTAATGCTCATTACAGTATGTACATGCGGTGGCCATTGTGACGTCAAATGATCACCACAAAAACGACGATACCAACATAACGAACGACTGTTATTATTCTACCAACTATTATCATTAAACTGTCGTATTTCATTTGAAATTAAGAGTACTCCATGTTAAATTGCATTACATCTATATATTCATTCAATGTATCAATGATCTCTCATGTGTCGGAACAATACTTTTGGTGTCATTTCCGGTAGACCCTTCTGGTTGTACTAAGCCTCTAATGAAAGGTTGTTGCATGAGGAACAACTTTTGTTAAGAGCAAATATTATTGTATTTTGAATCACTTAGACATTATGTCAAGTGAAGTGTTGGTGCGGGTGGCCACTGACGTTGAATTTTGTCATATTTTGTTATAGTGGTCTACCCAGCCGCATGGTGATCTGACATGGTGGTCCTAAGTTGCCATGCCATACCAAAACTTCCCCCAGGGGCTCATACTTGTAACCGGAAGTGCATGATCCGACCAATTTTTGGCCCTATGGCGCTGAACTATATGAACCCTATCAGACGGAAGACAATTTCGTGCGAAGCGATGCATTACTACGTGCCTACAGGGTCAAAATTGTTGCACTTAAGTAGTAAGTGGGGTGTTCATTGAGCGATGTTGACGTTTTCGGTAAACCATCCTGCGACGCTATGCAGCCAAGAGTAGCCAGTCTAGTTAGGGGTTATTCGAGGAAAGGTGAACAATGCCGAGAGTGTCTTGGCAGCGCTTCGCAATTACCTAAAGAAGTCGATGATAATGCCATCTAGGCTCAAGAAAAAAAGTGAGGTGGAGAGTATAAGAACTAGTAAACCAAGTAAAGATTGAAAACTTCTTGAAAAATCTTAATATTCAGAAAATACCTTCTTATTCAGCTGTCATTACAGTTGCTGGTCTTACTCGGTTAAGTAAGGTATCCTAAGGCGACATCGAGCTAAACAAATACATACACAATGTTAAATAATAAATGTCGCCTTTTAAACTTTTTTTAAACCTAATTTTTGTTCAATTCTTTTCTAATTGAAGTTTTATTCATTTTTACTAATTGAAGTAGGGATTCGGCGTGAATTGTGAGTTTGTCGAGACGTACCGAAAACGTCAAAGCCGAAACAAACAACGATTATCCAGATTCAATGATCAAGTGTCGACATGCAAAATAAAATTTAAAAATCCGTAACACCACAATTAGGCGCCGCAACCGCGGGGCCCAACTTTTGCTAGGACCAAATATAGTAGACACCCCCCCCCCCCCTCTCCAGTTTAAAGAACTCTGGAATAAGAAAATTCTTTTTAGTTAGCTTTTCCATTAGACGTTGATTTGTAAAAAAAAAAATGTGACAAATATTGCTACTAAAAATCCGGCAATAGTTTTGTTTAGTGATAAAAGGGCTCCATCCACGATGTAACACTGTTGCTACGCTAAAACAAAATGTTGAAATTGAACAGTTGTTGAAGTGTTTTGATCTTAACACCCTCTTACGTCAGTACATCCCCGTGTCTGGCTGGCATTCTCTCCCCCCCCCCCCCACCCCTTGCTTCAATGGTAGAGGCGACATTGATGACCACAGATACTCCCGACAAATTTAATTAAATTAAGTAAATACAAAAGAAAAATAATTATGATTTCTATTTTGTTGTGAAACATGGAAGTAATTAAAAAAAAAACTCTTTCAGCTCGTGTTGCAGTGAGCAAAACAAATTTGAAACAATCATGAAATTTTCAGTCATGAAATGACGTCAGAAATATAAAATATAGCGTACCGGTCTTAAGACGCGTTTATGGAGTGACTCGCCTTTGCATTCGCGCAGCCAGAATTTATTCACGATGGCATGGTAACTTAGGTGGATTAGCTAAATCCGGTATCGTTTGAGTAAATGCTTGCAGTCTTACAATACGTGACAATAAGATAAAAAAAAATCTCCCTGACGAAACAATTTTCCCAATCGCACACACACACACACACAACAGAACTCACATTGACTGTTTTTGTTGCGAGCCGGCAAAGCTGCAACCGCCGCCATGTTACTATTTCAAAATAATGATTTCTAGCTTCCAGCCCCGAGAATGCAAAGGCCAGTCGTTGCATAAACGCGCCCTTAACTCTTCAAATATAACCGTAGTGATAATTAAAAAAAAAATGACTTATAATCCTACATTATAATCCTGGAGGCCGGCTAAAAGGAAGGCTAAAGGGAAGCTAAAAGGAAAACCACTTCTCCCCTCCTCGCACCCGCATGCACTCTCCCACTCTACCTGCATGGAAACAGGAGGCAGGCATGAGTGGTCGATCAACTCAATATAGGTTCAATCTGACAAGTCGTCGGAGCGAACAATCATTTCTCCCCTCCTCGCACCCGCATTGCAAATGCGCTCTCCCATTCTACCTGCATGCCAACAGGAGGCAGGCACGAGTGGTCGATCAATCTGACAAGTCGTCGGGAAGGGTGCCGGAAAAAAGTCCCGGGAAATGTGTCCGTAAACTTAATTCATGACCGACCCCATGTATAGCACGGGCTTCCTCTAGTACTATAGTATATATACGTATATATACACACATATATGTAGACTTTTTATGTATGTACTTTGCAATTTTAAAGATTTTATTTTTGCGAGTTTGATCATTGCCGTGCAAGTAATGCTTGCTAGTATGCGATTAAATTCCCTCCCACTCTATGGTTTAATTACCCAACCACACTGTCTGATTCGTTTTACCTGTTCCTCATTCTTCTTCTGGCAAGTAGGAAACAATGGCGTTAGCAATTACGTCCATCTTGCCTGGTGTGTCGACCATGCCGTCAGTCTAGACGAAGAAAAAATTGGAAAAAACCACAAGCTTACTGAGATTGTATAAAAAGAAAAACAAGCAAGCATACGACAGTCGCAGTTAAGCAGCAGGCATCGGCACACATCTGGTAGGAGAAAACACTGGGGAGAACGCACCTGGGGAGAAAGCTTTTCAGGACAGCATGCTTCTCGATTCGAGACCACCTTGAGCCCTATTTATTTCCGTCAGCATCAAACATGGCTACCAAAATCTAATAGGAGTGATCACTAGACAAGGGGGATCATTAGCTGTGGGGAAGAGCGGGGAGGGGGGGGGGATTGATTAGAGTCACATGATGCGCTGATATCTCCGACACCACCAACATGAACATAGAAGATTAGAATAGAAGTGACGATTAGAAAGAGGTGATCATTAACAGTAGGGGGGGGGGGGCGTGGATTTGATATACAGGATGCGCTGATTGAGCGAAGCAAACGAAAATCAGCGTTTGTTAGCCAGTGTGCACGACAATTTAAAGAAACTTAGTTCATTCGAACATGGACATATACACATGAGCTACCATAACTAGCCAGTGTTGCAAACTGTGCATTCAACACTACTACGGGCTTCAGCTAGTTATAGTTTAGTTATGGAGTTGAGTCAATCAGTAATTCTGGCACAATGGGTTATTGTGTTGGATGTCCGGCCAAAAACGGGTTTCATAGTACCGGCCTGCGACCTAGTGACCCATGACACATTCTAGTTTCGGCTGATGTCGAAAATTTGGAACGGCATGAAGAAATTTTGGTGCCCCTTTAACTTAAAAACAACGATCAGCTTTTTTTCAGGATGAACCCTAAACCTTTCCATTTTCCTTACTTAAGGATTGGTCATTATTTATGACGGAGGGGGGGTGGGTGGGAAAGGGAGGATGGGAGGGAGAGAGGAAATTAAAATGCGACCACCAAATTTTCGATGACCCCCCTTCGAGGATGACCCTGAAACAAATCTTGACACCCCACCCCCACAAACTCAAGGTAAAAAAATGATGTGACCCCTCCCAAAAAAATGCACTTTGCATACACCAACTGACACTGTTTGCAGATGATTTACCGTAGCCAAGATTAGTGCTGTAGCCAAATTAAATAAGTAGCTCTGCACACCGACAGTTAGCACTGCAGGAAACATGTCTCGTTTTTAACTAAAAGGCACGTTGGGATACAAATGTTCTATAAAATGTTCCTTACACCCATCCCTTGCCGAGATTCATACAATAAGTATGATGAACACACTGTTGGCTTGTATGCCCACATACGAAAGATAGAAAAAACCGGGTGCCAAGGCTTTCTACAAAGTTCTTTACAAAAACTATACTTGCAACATTGATGCTAATAACTTTAAAACCTTGTGAACACACACATCATGGCGGTGTAGGAGAGGGGGGGAGCAAAAAACACTGACCAAACTGGAAGAAAAAATCATTTTTGGACCTCAAAAATTGCACTTTCAGGAGTCAAAATTTCTAAAAACGCCCCCCCCCCGGGGGG
>JAHWFP010006199.1:133151-180259 GCA_023313725.1 Lithobius niger
TGAACTCCCCCCCCCCCCCTTGAGAGGTTGCAAAAAATGCATGAACCCCCAATTTCCTCGCTCGCCTCCCCCCGGGCGATAAATAATGACCGGTCCCTAACACGCAAGCTGTGCGATTATCACTGAAGAAATTGAAGTTTTTTAAACCTTTTTTAAAAATTTTGGCTCAACTTTTGGCCGTTTCTGGGAGGGCAGCCGCCCAACCCTTTTTAGTCCCCAGACCTCTCACTGCACGGCTCTACAATTCGATCCATTATATCCTGGAACACCAGTGTGTCCGTCAGCCTCTCGTTACGACTGAACTACACGAATAAAATTCAAAAGTCAAAAAAAAAAAAGACGAGCTCTTGCGCTCCTCCCATGGACCGTTGAATATATTTCTTAAATGGGGTCAACCCACTTTATGCTAGCAGTTAAAGGCTATTTGTGCATTCAAGTTCTCGTCGCAGTGACTAAAGGCCGTATTCACAGAACACGCTTCATCATGAATTCAAGGTTGAATCGACCAAGGGCTAAAGTTAACACTTGAGGGTCTACGCACCAGGGGCGTTTCAGAATGGCAAAACTGTGGCCCTTGATCAGCTCGTCCTCGAGGGCCAGCCCGTACAGAATCAGCGTGACGATACGTCGCGGACAGTTGAAGGCCGTCATGTACTAATTTTGGCCAAATTTCTGTCGTTTCGTCAATTTTTGACCGATTTTGACATTCCAATACATCATTTTAATCGTCTCGACGAGACCTTTCCATTGGTGGAATAGTCAGTTCAATAGGGTAAAGCACTGAATAGTTAAATAAAAACTAATAAACATGTGGGTAACCGTATGATAAAAACAGATTCACTGCAGACCATCTTTTCCCCGACTAGTGGTGTCGCAGACAGTGGCAGAAAGTTCTGCGTTTGGGGCGGCCAGCTGCCGCGTTCTGACGTCACCAACCTCGTTCGGCCGCCCGGAAGTGCAGACTACAACACCATGTCCACTGGCAACGACGGCCTTAAAGTGAACTCCAATTCCATGGAACAAGGACTGTTTTTACTCAATGGTTATGTTAGAAAGTGAACGCAGTTTGTGTTTGAAATGTTTAATGTGCATGTGTTTGTTCATGTGCGTGTATATGTTTGTACGTGTGTGCTTAATTTGTGTATTATACAGATTTGTTTTCTAATATTTGTCTGTATTTATTGTTTTATATTTTAAATCTGTTTCGTGTGAGTGGCTACATCTGTATTTTGTATGCATTTATAACTTTATTGAAACAAGCAGAGTAATAGCTAAGGCAGGGTTTTATTGTCGGTGTGTTTGAGGATTTCCGTTTTAGTTCGTGTGGACAATTATCGTACGTGTTCATTTTACTGTGTATTTTTAATCTTTCCATTCTTTAGGCGTTTTGCTGTTTTTGACGTCTGTTTTGTATGTGTTTGTCGGTTTAGGTATTTGTTCTGCAGTGACATGGGCATGCATTTGACCTAGTTAGCTGATAGCAGCGTTAGCAGTTCGTTGAAAAAATTCCCTTTGAACATGAGGAACCGTATCACAAAGTCGTCTTCACCATATAATGCTATAATGCAGTTTTTATGTACGCACGTTGCAGTTGTGTTTCTGTTTGTCCTGAGGTAAATGGTGGACGTCGCGAACAATTGACAGCTCATTCATGCTCGTAACACTCTCAAGGGTGATACTTGTCACCCTTGGTTCTCGCGGAGGTTGAGGGTGAGTTGGAGGCCAACTTGGCCAAGTGCGATTTCTGAAATCGCGATTGGCCTTAAACTGGCTCTTACACAGAGTTGACCCTCAAGTGCGTTTTCTGAATACGGCTGTCAGTTGAACGTCATTGACACCCTTGACGAAGAACGAAAATGAGGTAAAAAAACCTGTGCTTCTTGCGAAGATATCAAGAGAATTAATGCCAGACTGGGCCAACCCTACTAAAGTTGCTCGACAGTCTGTGGTTCCTTTTTTCCTACCTTGTGTATATGCACCCTCTTTCCATTGACGGACACGTCGAACGTGGCTCCCTCGTCTCAAGGGACCAATTCCACACTCTGGAACAAAAAAAATACGTTGTACAGATTAGCGGCCGCATGCGTTGACAACTGTAATCTTAACACAAACCAATCGAATTCATCTGCAAAACAAAACTGAAATCTCATGGGCAAACCAAATGACAATATTTAGCACTAGCTGAAGCCCGTGCTATGCACGGGTGGTGTTAGATTCACGGTTTGTAACACTGTGTAGATACGGTAGCTCACGTGTATATGCATGTTCGATCAAATCAATTTTTATAAAATTTTAGCGAACACTATGTAATAAACGCTCAGCCATCATGTATCTCAAATCCTCCACCAACCCCGAAAGGAAATGATCCCCCCCCCCCCAATCCCTAATGATCACTTCTATTATATTGTTTATGCTGGTGAAAGTAAATAAGGCTCAATGCAGCCCCGAAGCTGCCCTTTCGTTCGAGAAGTGTGCTGTCCTGAGAACTTCCCCCAACGCTTGGTTTCTGACAATTGGTTTCTAACAATTTGTGATAGTTTTTCCTGAATTTTCGGCCCAATTTATTCCCGAATTTCGATCTGAAAAAAAGTTGTACTTGGTCAGCATAAAAAATTCAAAATCCAATTCGAAGCCCCAAAGTATTATGCTATTGAAATTGTATACTCTTGTTTTAAGGTGAGCATCATGGCTACACCAAAGGAAAGTTAAGTGTTTCAGTGTTTTTGAAAATAGGACCACTTTTTTTCTGAGTCCTGGAATGGGATTTTGAATTTTTTTTAAAAATAACTAAGAATGTGTGTATAAACTCCATACATTGTGTACTGTAATTGTAAATTTTCTATTGACCATTATTCATTTTCGTTTTGTAATTTTACTCATTTTATTTATTACGCTATACTTATAAGCCTATTTATATTTTTAACCATTCACTTTTTTCATTCAAATGTATTTATAACGTATTCGATATATAATGACTTTGACTTTGACTTTAAGGCTTGGTGCTCGCATATATCGTTCCACATGGTCATTGTAGCTTACACTTGTCCACGTAATGAACATTAATTATTAATATTATCATTATCGTTTACTAAGAAGCAAGTAAGTTAGCATATTATGCGAACTCGTCCCCCCCCCCCCCCTGCCTCCCGGTATCAATTTCAAGACATATACGACATACGGGTTTGTTTTATTTCAACTTACTTCAGAAACAGAATTAAAATTAACCAATCATTTTTTTTTAATCCTGATTTAATTTTTTTTTTTATTTAAACTTTATGTACTATATTTGTTTTGTCGTCGTTTTTCTGTTGATACATGTTCTAGGAGTGACATAAATTTTTGCTGGCCTTGCATTTAATCGGTATTTTTTGGACAAAACACGTAGGATCGGCATAACTCAAAACAATGCTATCGCAGCAAATACGACTGCCGCTTGTGATTGCGAGCGCCATCTGAAAACTGTTTTGAGCGTAAATGATTTTTTTCACACGCGTAGAATGCAAGTTTGACAACGTTTACACAAAGCAAGTTGATCGAAAAACCATGCCGGAACCAAGATTAACTAATCTTGCCGGAACTGACCGTGATCCCTTGACTGTTTAATGCTGTTACAGTGTTAACCTAATGCGTAAATTCAACCAACACAACAACCGCATACACCTGAACGAATTTTTAACGTATTAATATTAACTACTTTCACGGTAACGTGCAGACTGTATGAGTTTGGTAGACTGATTTATTGTGTTCGATGTCGTCAATAGATGGCACGATCTATGTATGGTCATGCGAGCCTTGCCGGAACTGACTGTTAACTGTTAATTAATACCTAAATTCAGCCAACACAACAACCGTATGAGCCTAAACGAATTTTTAACGTATTAACTACCTTCACGGTAACGTGATTATTTTTATTACTGGTTTCTGGGCTGTGTGAGTGAACCGGAAGACGGACCGGAAGTTGCACCGATTGTACGGAAGTTGGTGTCACGTATACTAATTGATTTAACGATCTTACATATACTTTAACTGCTGTTAAAGTGTTAACCGAATACCTAAATTCAACTAATACACCAACCTTTAACGTAGCATCTACTTTCACGGTCTGACTATTTTTATTACTGCTTTTCTGGAATTTCTGTCAGTGGACCGGAAGTTGTACCGGAAGCCGATTTAGCGATCTTATATATATGATTACAATATAAAAGCTATAAATGTTTACATTATTTGACTGATGAAATGGAAGAGAACAGACTAGGACAGGAAATGGCTTGTATCATATTAAGTTCTATTTCAATTTAACATGTTTCCCAGGGATAAAAGAAAACTGCCGACTGTTTACAAAGCCAAAAGCCAAAAAATGGACTTTGAAGACACAATGAATGCTAACTGATGCAAAAATATTATTAAGTATCAAGCATAATTCTCCTACGGTAGCACTTTTCAGCGTAAAAACCGAGGTGTAGCAGACGGGTAGCATTTTCAGTTGTGTAGCATTTTTCTGGCAGAATTAGTAGTACTTTTGGCCGCCAAAGTTATCCACCCTGGCCAAGGCCAAAACGAGACGTTGTGAGAGAATTACATCTTAGTCTCAGTTGGAGCTTAGAGCTTAGTCTATTACATTGCCTCTTGTTCAAGATCGAGTGGAACGATAGTATACAGGAAGGTTAGTCCTTCCCCAACTCATTAAGTCGTTTTCCCACCAATATTTCGTTTAACGTCACTGGCTCCAGTCTGGTTTGGCTTGTGCGCATGTGCGTAAGCTTCGAGCTGCATTGTGACGTCAGTGGTCCCAGCAAAAAGCTCGGAAGAGACCCGCCTGTTGTATCTATAACTATAGTATTGAAGAGGACGCTAGGCTAGACCTAGCATCTTCACAACCGCCCAAATACACGGCCTTCAAACATTAATGGCACGTTTATGCAACGACCCGCATTTGCATTCTCGCAGCTAGAAATCACCGGAAATTCCAACATGGCAATGGTTTTAGAGCTCCCGCCTCACAACGATAACGGTAAAAAATGTGAGTTCTGATACGACTGGGAAAATTGTGTCGTCGGGAGGAATTCTTTATCTTACTGGCAAAGATTTAAAGACTGCAATCATTTACTCAAACGATATCGGATTTAGCTAATCCAGATAGCGTTGTTACCATGGCAACGATACCTTTGTCATCACGGTTCTTGCTGCGAGAATGCAAAGGCGAGTCGTTTCATAAACGCGCCCTTAAAGCAACATCCGGCCTGCCTTATAACCTTCCGCATACCTTATGACACCCACGCGACGATCACATCCGAGTATTTACCACAGCTACGGTCAAATGAGACAGTACCTTCGTTCCTCGCAGCGAAACACGTAGCTACTGTCTCAGTTGGCATTGCGCCTAATAGTCCAGCCAGCGTGAACCCATTGATTGTGTCGTCAAAAACCGGAATGATTCTTGTATTTTAAATCACGATTTATAATTTTCTAAACTAGTGTCTTATAATTTCGCTTCGGCGATCTATTGGAATAATTAATATTTTTTACTGCATTAGCCTTCTAGATTTTTGATCTCATAGTAATTACTAGCAAACGATTAAAATTAGTACTGCGTACACGCAGATAAAACTTCAAGGTCATTGTAGGCGCGCGATGCATCATATAAGTTTGGGACGAACGTAAATAAAGTTAGTAATATTCAACAGAAAATCTCCTAGACGCCACATTTTAAAACGGATTTTTAGCAAGGAAAAGACTAACGGTAAGTAAATAGACCTTTGGGGCCGTACTTGATGTGGAGGATCGAGAAAAATGGCGTTGGGAAGTGTATCCCTTTAACGGCTGTTGACTGGCCCGAGTTGAGCGGAGTGACGAATACCGCAGTGACGAACGTCACCTCTAGTGTTTTATTTTCTACACCTTGTTAGCCATTTCTTCCTTGTTCCGTCTGGTGCTTTTACATTGCATTTTAATATTACTTAACTTGAGTGAAACTAAATTTTGAATTTTACAGTCATTACTATAACAATACATACCGTATCTCTCATTTAATTTGGAGGTGTCGTCATGATACGCGAGTAAATAAGTTAGTATTTAGTAAAGCATTAATGAGCCATTTAGAGCTTTGCGCAAGTTTTTAAGATTTCGTGAACCTTGATTCTTTTGTGGTAGTGTATTCGCACGTATTTTCAGAATTTACAGGATGTGGCGTCCGTGATAGGATAGCCGGCATTCTGAGCAGTTTTGTTATTCCTAATCATTTTACATTATTTGTTACTCCTAATCATTAAAAACATGATTGCTGGATGAAACAAACCAAGTAACCAAAGACATTGACAAAAATGTAGGAGCAAAAACATCAAGCAGATAAAAAATGCATAGCAACCAACACGCAAGAAAATTGAATGCAAACAAAACTAAACAAATATGAAAAAGTCGAAAAAGCCAACAAATTAACTAAACAAAAAATGGCTTCGCCATTGTTTAGAAAAAAGTTTTATATCTCATATCCCAAGGAATTCAAAGCTGTGTTGGTGCACAAATAAAAAAAAAACAGATTATAGAGTTCACTCGAACAAAACGAACTATAATTTCAACTCCAATTCCAGGGAACGAGGATTATGACATGTCAATGTCCATACGCACGCTTACATGTACACCTTTGGGCATAAAAAAATGATCGCACTGTATCGAGGTTCAAGCAGCCCGACAGCAATGCAAATCTTTCATTGTTGTAAATAAGCACACAAACGTCACAGACGGCGGAAGGAATTCTCCATTGTTGATTCCAAAGAGTGCATTGTTGAATGGCATTGTTTTAAGTCCCAGTATAACGAAAATGATCATTATTTAGGCCCAAAGGTGTACATCACTAATCAAACGAACAAAATGGTTGATATTTCACATATTAAAAATTCACACACAATATACGAACATGTACATTCTTATTAAAAAAAAAATAAATAAAACCTATAAACCCAAACACTTAAACATACATAACAAGTGCCATAAACAAAAACTAACAAATTAAAAATCCTTATAATAATGCTGGATCCGGCTGAGCAGTTAAGAAAAAAAGGCCGAACAATCACTTCCCCGTCCTCACGCCTGCATTGCAAGTGGACTTCCATTCTACCAGCATGGCACGTGCAGCCGGGAGGGAGCGGTCGATCAACTAACATACGGCTCACAATAAGATGTACGAGGCACGGGCACGAAAAATGTCGGGAAAAGTGTGTCTGCCGTGCATAGCATGGGCTTCGTCTAGTACATACATAAAATGAAAGCCTATTCAATCACAGAAAAAAGAACTAACAGAAACCAACAAACAGAAACTGCTTACCAATATGTAGTTTGCGTGTATCGCACACATGCTTGTACGCGTGCATGCGCACACGCATATTTCGTTCACTTTTTAACATCGAGCAAGGATCTACCGAATAGTGTGGTTTGCGACGGTGCTTTAAGCAAATACCCAGTACAGATTGACACGAACCCAGCATCAATGGATGAGATTCAGCCATGGGGCAAAGTGGGTGATTGGGACGACTTGGAACAGGGTTCAGCCTAGTTTAGTGGGTCGTGGGCTAGAAAGGGTTGACCCACCCCATCTCTACATCCCAGTCCGCTACTGCACAGTTTGGTACTGCCAAAACAGAGCACATTCGACAGAACTATATTGAGCATTCCAAAGGTAAAACGAACTCCTTTAATCCTTGTTTATACACACTTATTCCTTACCCGATGTTCCTACATGGAAACTTATTTTATTCACCTTTCATTCAAAACATGTCCGTCCAACGGAAGTGGCGTCATTTTGAAAGCATGTGAGGGATTCTGGGAGCTAACTAGTCGCAAAGGAGGGTGATTTTTAATAATTCTGAGCATGCGCGAGGCACAGTTTATCGACCGATTCTGGATGGATTATCGACCGACTCTGGATGGAGAAATCAGTCGTGTCGAAAGAGGACGTCGTTTCTCTCATCAGACACATTTGGAACGTTCTGTTGGGGTTGCTCACGGTCTGTACATTGAGGGTACTGTACCAAACTGTCTTCAGAAGCGTGTATATGGTTCGCATACAGTTTGGTCATTTTGGAAGGACCTGATGATAAAGTCTTCAGAAACCGCAAAACGGTCGGCTCACTGTGTTAAAGCGGCGGCCATGTTCCGGAATACGACAGAGTAGCACGAAAAGGTGACTTCGAGAAAACGGAAACTAATGTTCCAAACTATGCTGCCTTGCTCGCGTTGCCGGCGCTTCTACAGTTTAGGTGGAAAAGTTTTTGGATGCGGTTTCTGATGTCGTGTGCTTAGCCGCAGCGAGCGTGGCAACACGAGCAAGGCACGTAATTTGGAAAGAAACGAGAAAGAAAAATAATTTCCGTTTCTTTCATTGCGATGCAAATAAGGTTTCCCTGCCACTGTCGTTTTACGTGTTTTCAATGTGTGTTTTTTTTTTTTTTTTTTTTTTTTTTACAACTTGTAGCACATTTTCCCCGGTTTTTTAACGTGATGAGGGAAGATGATGAAGATCTACGTCGGTTAGTGAAAAAAATTGGTGATTTTTCGTTGTTCGATTAAACTGTATAATTACCAAATAAGATTTGGGCATCGTTAAATCAACTGGCCTAAAGGCTTGTTTATGCAACGAAACCTTCTCGCTCGCCGAAAGCTATTTGCTAGGCAACCGTTATTTATTTACGATTAATTTCCCGTTTCTATTAAGACAACAAATTAAATGCATTATAAATAACAACACGGACAAAGAACAAAGTGCAACAGTCATTTTAAACATTGCTACAACATTGTTGCCATTTCACGCTTTTTCCAAAATTTGCTATTCTCGCTGAAAAAACAGCTTCTAGCAGTCATCAAACGACGATAGAATTAATAGCTACTCGCAGCGAGAATTCAAAATCCAACATGGCGTCCATTTCAGAGTTATCGATTCGAAGATAAACATTCGAATACCGGTATTCAGGAATCTGTCCGTCGTCGTGTACTGCAGTAAAAATTGCTTTCTAGTTGTCAGAAATTGACGCTGTCATGTTGCAAGCATCGTACGTCGAGGCACGAGGAGAAACTTTGCGTCCGGGTTGTTGCCATGGTTACTACGTATAGACAACTTGAAAGCCGCATTCTCCGACAAAGGCGAGAAACAGCCAGCAGATTTAGTACTGACCAAGTAAAAGCTAGTAAACGAGAAAATTGTCCTTGCGTAAACACGCCCTAAAGCCACGTAGCGAAATCTGCAGTTTCTCAATGTCCTTGTGACAAACGGTGGTGTAGAAAGAGATAGTTCCAACATGGCTACTCCCACGTCATGCATTCATAAGCTCCTGGTAATACTTACTATAGTAACACCAGCCATAGGGAAATCTCTCTGCAGTCGTTTTCTCAATGCTTCTGCCTAAAGCAAACACAAACATCCTTCAATCGTCTATAAGCCAGTTGCATGCAGAAATACACAAACAGAACGAGACCATTGGTTCATCTACATGATAAAAAAAACGAGTTGTCAGCCAAACCAGCCTTGTACAACGGACAAACCGGCCACCTTGCAAAAATAATGCAGAATGGCTACTTACAATAAACTACTTGGCAATAAACTTGGCAATTTAAAGTACTTGGCAATAAACTTTTAATGGTTAATACAGTGCTTCAGGTGTACGCAACTTAAGATCAAATCGCTGGCTAAATGTTTTGTGGTTGTGGACGATTAAAAGGATTAGTACTTACTTTCTGCCCAGAATCCTCCAGTAGAAAAAAAAATTAAAGGATTAATGACACTCGGTCAATTTTTGAAAACACTATTTAACTCCCAGAAAAAAAATGACAAAGCCGGTTTGCACTTTGTTGAACAAAGGCGTATTTCGGAAATATATGCAAGTGCACAGAGACCGGATTAGGGGAGGCGCTGATTGAGTGAACGAAGCGTACGAAAATCAGCGTTTGTCAGCCAGTGTGTGTAAAAACACAGACGGAATACACGCCTTCCGCAGCAAACACATGAGAACAAACAGTCCCAATATTACAAATGGCACCCGCTCGGTAAATTGTGTGTCCCGTTGCGGATCTTTACCCGCACTGCAGAATACGCCGCTCGCAAGCTTTTCTCAGGTGGCTTTGAAAAAGAAATTGAATGAAATTTACCGATCTTGCCAGTATCATATGAAAGCTAGGTTCATAGAAACAAAGCTTCACAAATAAATCCTAAGCTTCTTTCCAGTCTATCTGAGCCTACCACCTGTTTTTTTTTGCTGCGGTACTACTTTTCTCCTGCATCGCAGATCCTATTTATTGTTTTTCTGAGGTATTGTCAGCCAATAACACTTAATGTCAAAGTCATCAAATCAGATATGCAATGGGTCACCTTTTGGCGACCTATGACCATGTGACCCACTGAACCGGAGTTCCCTAGTGATCCACATTGACCCACTGACACAGATTGAACCACTGGACCGAAGTGATCCAGAGACCTAGCCTAACCCTAGGCCGAACTAATTCAGAGAATCGGAATGATCCATGTAAATAAAGTGTCCGTGACCTATCGTGAGTTCTTCGCAGAACGAACAGAGATAATAGATTGTACGTTTTTAGTAGCAGAGTGCCTTGTTGATATCCAAGATGGTTACAAAAATAATGAAGGCCGTCGGTTAAAGCCGCCCCATCCAGGAAGACGTAGTCGCTCATAAAATACTCGCAGGACTCAAGATGCGCCGCGCACACAATAGTGCTCTACATAAATTCTTTATTTTGAAAAAAAAATTAGTTACAGAAAAAGTTAAATGTTTTCCTCAATTAATTCCAGTGATTAGAAGAAACTATACAGATACATAAAAAACCACTACAAAAACAGTAGTAAAATATACACGTTAAAAATAAATTCATTTACGAAAATTTGAAAGGGACTAGGCTATACGAACAATGTAGTTCGGAGGCATATTTTGTGCGTATAGTGGGCGTAATAGGAACATAATAATGTAAGCAAGTTTGGTGAAAAATATAATTTTAATTATTTATTTTAACGAATATTTTAAATTTGATACAATTTATATGCTAAATGATGGGACATTTTAATAAGGTTGAATCATAATAATAAGCAAATTTTGTCGGCCCAGGAAAAAGGTCAACATGGAGAGGGAAGGGAGGACCACTAACACCACCCCAGGAGAATTTAAATCGAACACCGAACCCGAAAAACGGGGAAAACAAAAGGAGGTTAATACGCATGACGGAGGTAACCGGTGACATCACATCTCAGTAACGCCCTACGGAATGCTGCAAGTGAAGGAGCGGTAACCACCTCCTCCGGCAGTGAATTTCAACACTTGACCACACGCAGGGTGAATTAGTGTTTCCGACACTCAAGTCTGGATCCAAGTATCATTTAAGACAATGGGTCATTCCGGCTCGTAGATTTAGTGGGCCTCCGGGTCTGACCCATTCCAACTGTGCTTTGGATAAAGACCGAAGTAAGGAACTAAATTCAAAGCGAATTAAATCACACAGCATTTTGGGTTCTTGCGAAGATTTGTTATGTTATAACGGGAAATTTAATTCTAAGTCATTTGATCATTCATTAAGATCCTTGGAAAGACAGTGTTTCGACTTTGATTAGGCTACAGCATGCAAGAAATGCGGTTACAAAAATGGAATACCTATCCTCAATCATTAAATATTTATTATGTTTGCTCACTTCCTTACCTTGATGTCGCCACTAGGAATTGATCTGCAACGCGTCGTTTAATCCAATCCCCATTTGGTTTGCCAAAAAATTACCAGAAACACAAATTTTAAAACAAACGTTAGCAATTTTATCACTATATACTGTATAATTTCCATATCTAACATAATACCTCAAAGACCTAACAAATATTCGTACTTACGCGCAGTAGGTGATCAACACGGTACACATGATTCACTACAAAGTATTTCCAGACAAAATTAGAAAATATTTACTTAGGCCTAGAAAACCAAGCCAATTTATACGAAACGCATAAAGCCGACCAAAGCTGTTGGCAATAATTAAGGAACTGCTCCCTGTTGCCAAACTAGTCAGTTTAGAATAATCAACTTTCAACAAAGGCGTAATCTCGCAGTGTTGATTCAGAACAATAACACTGCAGTTGGAGGACTCATGCGAATTTGTCAGAAACAACACTCTTCATGTTTAACGTTATCATACACGGCTTGACTAGAGGAAGCCCGTGCTACGCACGGGGCCGGTCATGAATTAAGTTTACAGACCCACTCTTCCTGACACACCCCTACCACCAACCTTGGACATGGATGGACACTGACTTACAAACGCTGATTTTTGTTGGCCTCACTCCCTCAATCAACGCATCCAGTGGCTGAAATCACAGGGTGCTCCGTTTACAAACCATATGACATCGCCAAGATTCGTTGTATTTAGTACAAATTTGTTACAAACCAAATAATGTATACTAAGTATGTGACAGCTTTACATACTTAACGTCACATTTAATTTTCAATTTCGCAAAGATTTCGTATCTTACTTTACACCTGTGACTGGGTCATGTTTTCGTCCTTGCTTGGACCTGCGTCTCAGTTCTGGAACAAAGTTGAAACCTTTAGCACGGCTGCTTTGGCATTTTTCTTTTCTGGGAGACGAAGGAAGTAAATCGGTGGCCTAACAATGCCTTATTATTGTTTTGTTTTTTTACTTACAGAGGTGTGATTGTTGACGACTACTTTGCAAGAGAGCAACGATCAACCTCGTGCTCAGCAGTGATTGTTGTTGTCCACTTTGAAACAATTCAGCACAGCTCTGAAAACCTTCATCTGCGAATTAAATAAGCCATTGCATCGATTCCAGCTGCCGATTTCGAGGCCTCGAAATTAACAACGCAGCTTAGTTTGATTTAAAACTATATACGCATTTAGCTGAAACTTGGATTCTTTAATTTTACCCATCAACAATCAACGGCTTCGACGATATTTTTGAATCCATAGCTCGTGCACCAGGAATTGTTAGGCGCCGTAGCATCTTTTGTGACGCCTCCATTTGCCTGAATACCTGGTCTGGTGGCATTGGTAACACACCAATGTGGAAGACTTCAAGCTTTTGCTTCGCTCGGCAGCTCCAGGGTGTGCCCTCAAGTTTTGTCGGGGAGCTGGTGGTGCTTGCAGTTGCGCTGGATGTTGGTCTGGACCTTCGAGTCCCCTGCTTTGTGGTCTTTTCGGACTCCGCAGCGGGTATTCTCTAGCGGTCCTTCCGAGTGTTGGATGTGCATCCCCCGCTGGCTTTGGAAATTGGTTCTAAGCTTTTCCGGGCAAAATGCGAGGGGTGTGCTGTCAGGATCCAATGGGTCCGCGGGCACCGTGGGATCCCTGGCAATGAGGCAGCTGATGCTCTCGCCAGGGAGGGGGAGGAGTGTCCTGTGCAGTTTGCCCTGTCTCATAGAGACCTCCGGCCAGTTCTGCAGTCTCTATCAGTTGCGGAGTGGCAGGTGGAATGGGACAGCTGCGAGAAGGGAAGGCACCTACACGCCATTCATCCTACGGTTTCCGCACCAACTGCTCTAGGGCTTCTGTCCAGGAGAGATGCCAGGCTCGTGTCGCGTCTGCGTACGGGTCATGCTCTCCTCAATGGGCATGTTTCGGTTGGGGTGGAGGGTGTCTCCAATGTGTGACTGCGGTGAGGCAGAGGAGTCAGTGTCACATTTCCAACTTGAGTGTAGACGGTGGGCACAGTTCCGGCGCTTTGAGTTGGAGCGGGAATCTCATAGGGGTTCTGGGTGTTCAGGTGATCGGGAGACCGCGGGTCAACTTCCGGACTGTCTTGGGTTTCTGTACAGCGACCGGACGTTTTACGGGGTAGGGTCAAGTACCTAGGCATTCCATGGTATTGTGTGTATTCATGTCGTAGGTTAAGTAGTTTAAGTTTAACGTAGGAGTTCATAGCGTGTGGGCTGTTAGACTCCTGTAAGTGTAATCCACACAAAACCAAAACTGGTAAGATAAGCCGCCAAGTTTACGAAAAGGGTCGGCCTTTCAAAGTAGTGATATCATTCCACCAGGGAAAGGCCGCCAAGGTTAATCCTATTAGCCAAGTTAATCGCACCTACTAATAGTTCGAAGGTTAAATGAAAACTAGAAGATTGCTACCGCTAGTAGCAATCTTCTAGTTTTCATTTAACGTCCAAAGTATTATTCGGTGCGATTAACTTGGCTAATAGGATTAACCTTGGCGGCCTTTCCCTGGTTGAATGATATCACTACTTTGAAAGGCCGACCCTTTTTGTAAACTTGGCGGTTTCTCTTGCCAGTTTTGATTTTGGGTGGATATCACGACTTTCATAGGCCTGTGAATGTACAAAAAATCCCACGGTGTAATTGTCACCCCTACCTTTTTTGTCTGGAGGTATTTTATTGTATGAATGTTCTCATTCATAATTTTTACATTTGCTATTGTCATTCCAAATAAATTAATAACAAGCGTAACAGTATGATAATTGCAAGGACCTAATCAATTCCTACGGAATAAAAGATACCCTGTGTCTTATTGAACCAGTAATGAGAAATTTATTCGGGTCGTGGGTCATATAATTCATTTTGAATTTGCGTATCGTAAAAAAAAAAAACTATTTGGATTTGGTGGGGAAAAAAACGACCAAACCTTTGCAATAAAAGATACTCCGTCTCTTCGTGAACCACGATTATTTATTGAGGCCCTGGCCCGTAGCCGTACGCTCCTATTTGCAACCACCTATTTGCAACAACAATGAATTCTGACAATTAGGTACTGAAACGATAAGCGTGTAACACTTAAGCATGTTATAATCTACTGTTGGATGGCAATACAAACAGTGGTTACAACAATACTTTTGCACTTACGAGCCACTTCAGGACCACGTGCTTCTAGGTGCAACCCCCATTTTAGAAAAAGGCACTTCCCCATATGACGCTTTACCTGTCTGCCGAAATTTATATCTGGCAACTTTCCCTAATGAGCTGTAGACGTGTCGTTATACCCTATAAGAATTAACATGGGAGCCTGCGGACTAGTTACTAGTTACTTACATTCAGGGATAATGCCAGAAAAACAACGGGTCTAGCCCACGGGCACATTGTTTTGGAATACCTGTGGATTTCCTGGCATTATCCTATATAATGAATGTTGGCTTTACGAACGAATTTTGAATTTGAATTTCATTTTCAAGAGCCTCGGCCTTTCACAATGCGCTCTATTACATAATCTAAAAAGAACAAAACAAACTACTAGCCTATACCAAAAAAAAAAAATATATATACAGGGTGTAACAAAAGGTCATGTCCAAACTTAGGTGATGAATTCCTTAAGTCAAACTAAGAATATAATTCATATAAACATTTCGCCAAAAATATCTTATTCTTTGGTTATCGCATGAATTAAGAACCCAAATTCCAAGTCCGCCTCCCCACCTCCGCCCACGCTCTGGCTATTGCAAAAACAAATCAGAAGAGGAAGGTGGTGAATGAAGACAATGAACTGAAGGTAGAGAACAACTTAACTGTTAAGAGTCAAAATCAGACTAAAGGAAAAATATCTCTATTGCCAAACAATTTGTTCTGGAGGGGAAGCAACAATTGTTCGAAAACTTCGTTAGTCGGTGTTAATGTAGGACTGATAATACCATAGAGGTTTTAATAACGCGACCTCCGGCCGCCCCACCTGCCTCATATTTCCTTTTTTTTTTCCAAAAAAATTTGATGATTTTTCTGTTAACTTCGCGATTTTATTCGTAGTTTACCGATATTAATGCCCTGGTGCTCTGTAGACCCCTAATCTGACCCTCTCCTTCCTTCTAAATACAACACTGCATCAACAAAGATGTTTTTCTTTTTAGTTTTGACCATTCATATCATTCTTGGAATTGAAATCTCTGATGGTATTTGCCTACGCTAACACCGAACAACGAAACTTACTGCCCACCAACCACGATGAATAAATGTTTGATCAATAAAGATGTTTTCCTTTATTCCGACTTTGAAACTCTTGACAGCATTCGTTCACTACCTTCAGTAGTAGGAACGATTTCATCCTATCATAATTTTGCGTGTGCATACAGATGGGGCAGTTAGGATTTGGGTTCTTAATTTAAGCGATAACCAAAGAATAAGACGTTTTTGGCCTAATGTTTATTTGAATTATATTCTTAGTATGACCTAAGGAATTAGTCACCTAAGTTTGGACACGACCTTTTGTTACACCCTGTATATATATATACTTGTCCTCTCATAAAACACTGTCGCATTGGACACCTGCACAATGCTGTACTCCTACGTGACACCACTTATCACCTGTGCCGCTCCACTGTGGATGTGCAGGCGAGTCGAAGACACGACAGACACTCACTCACTCACTCACTCACTCATTCACCACCCACCACTTACTCACTCTTCACTCAATCGTGCACATGACAGATGTGCGGATGTGGCTTTCCACGGTGAGCCAACTTTACTCACCGCCTCAAGGTAGCTGTCTTAGGCCAGTGCTCTTCGCGAGTGTAATCAATGAAGCTCTGCTAGAACTGTGTTTGAGTTCTAATGTTGTCTGCTATGCGTATGATATTGGTTTGTGGTTTGTTGGCAAAGATCTTGACTGTCTCAAGGCCAGTGCTCAGTCAGACCTTGACCTTGTTGTTGTGCGTCTCGCGATCCGAGGTCTTTCTCTGTCCATGGCTAAGACCGATATGATGTTTTTTGGCTCTCTGCAAGTGTTCGTGCTTCTGCATTTAGTGTGAAAGTGGGAGACCATATCGTCAGTACGACCTCGGAAGTGAGATATCTTGGAGTCATCCTAGACAATGAGCTGTACTGGTCTCCTGAAGTTCGTCTCTTGAAAGAAAGAATTGCCAGACAGCTTCTAGTTCTCCGCGCTCTGGAGCATGGGCAGACAGTTCACCATGGTGCTCGGGATTTCTGTGCGTGCAGAGTTTGTTCTCTCTGTGGTGGATTATCACTTGCCATTCCTAGCGTTGCAGTAGCAACAAGTGCAAAGTTTGCAGGTTGAGATGTCTCCGCGTTGTCAGTGACTGCTTAGTCTCGATGCCGGTTCCTGCGTTGTGGATAGAGGCTGGCGAACTGCCTCTGCAGCTTCGTGCTGATGCGTTATTAGTGCTTCTATGCCTCAGAAATCTGTAAAGAGTGGAAGACGACCCGGTTGGTATGATTTTGAGGGATTATGCCTTTTAAGTGAGTGCTCTCTTTCTTGTTTAGGAATTGGTAGTCTTGAGAGATTCAGGCCTAGAGCATCTAGCTACTGTTACTTCTGTCATCACTACATGCCCTTAGTCCCGACGTGTACATCTTGACGCTGTGTTTGCAGCAGTCACGTTGGGCTGTGAGCTTTATTGTGAGGCTTCCTTTGTGCGAGGAAGTGCTTCAGGTGGAGTGGGAGTCTTTGTCCCATCTCTTAAATTAAGCGTAAGCTGAGTACTCAGTACTTCATCTGTGAGCATGTTGCAATGGCTGTTGCCTTGGGTGCAACTCTTGTCATGCAGCTACCATCCTTTGTGGTCCTCACCGATTCGCTGTACTGCTTGTCTGTTCTCAGTACCTTCCTAAAGCACCGAACAGAGCGAACAGAACGCACCACTGTTACAGACAGTTTGGCTCCAAACTTGACGTCGCGCGTGCGCAGTGATGTTACGTCAGCCGTTCAGTACCTTCCTAAACTACAATACAGATCAACGAGCTCAGCTGCTTATTGATACGTCATACCTTCACCGCGACCAGACCTAGATAATGGATTTAACCAGGATTGGCTGATAGATGTGACCAGGCAAGAGCAATGCCAAATTGCAAACCATCTGAGGGAGGTGGTTTGCTGGGATGGATGTTTGAGCATGCGCGAGCTAACAGTTTTGACGAAACGGATTCGTCGCTGACGATGTTGACGTCAATCAAGCCGCATCAACACGGATATTAGCAGGGAATGTGCCAAACTGTCACCAATACTGATGCGTTTGGTTCGCTCTGTTAGGTTGTTTAGGAAGGTACCGACTGTGTCGTTCCTTTCGAACCATGGATGTCAGTGACCCTGTTGTCTTTGAGGTAGGGTGGAAGCTGTGGCTTTTTCGGATGTGTCACTAGTCTGGGTTCGAGGTCGTAGTGGGTGCTGCGTAGTGGGGTCGTAGTGGGTGAGTGTACTCTTGTTAGAGAGGCTGTACTGAGACCCACTGTGTGTGGCATATGTGTCCATTCTGCAGTCAGTACCCCTTCGAGCCTGGGTGCATAGGTTGTGGTCTGGAAAGTGGTCTAGAGCATCGACGGGCAGGACACTGTTTCAGTTCCAGCCTGTTGCTGCACCTTCTTGTATGTTTGATAGGTTGCCTGTGCGGATGGCACGCCTTTTGTTGTGCCTTGAACTGGACATGTACCACTGAATGAGCGTAAGTTTCACTTGAAGTTGGCGCTTTCCCCTATTGTTTCTCGTGTAGAGTTTCTTAGTCTGTGACGCACTTTTTATTAGATTGTCCACGGCATGCTGCCTGGCGGGGTATGTTGCCCTCCTGGGTTGATCCGAGTGACCCTGTGGTGCACCTTCTCGTCGTTTCTCCATTATGTGAAAGTGGTCTGTGGCGTTTGCGTGCTGTAGCCCTTGTTTTGCAAGGTGAAGAATACTCCTATGAACGTCCTGTGTGTGTCTGTGTGTGTCTGGTGGGGCTTCTTTCAGTTATACCTTAAACCGGCGTTTTCTGGTATTGAATATTGAATACCAATGCAGCGAAAGCTTGAGAATTTATGTAGATCTATGGAGTTAACCGAGTAGACGACAACAAACAGTCTTTTTCAGACCTGTGAGCATAGGCTTTCAATGCGAAAAAGATGCCTCGACATCGTTGATTCATGCTAGTTACATATTACGTGCTACTAGTTGCTTGTTCCTAGCTAATTCTGCTCAGATGAAATAATTTATGCGATCGATGTATTTGAAATTTGGCATTCAGTTTTCGTCCGATTCCAACAGTTGCCTTTCTTGGTTTGACTTTGAGTAGTTATTTGTCGTGCTGATTTTCGTGAACGTTGGGAACACGCCATCGGTAATCAAAACAATTATCCTCTATTTTTTAATGGGCGAGTAACAATGCAGCCTAAGTCTGCTAAAAGCTGTTAGCAACACTGTTGAAGCCAAAACTACAAACATTTTCTACACTAGATTTTGGGTCTTCTGCTTGGCTTGGATTTCGGTAGCGAAATTGTCCCTCTCATCGTCGTGAGTACAAGTAATCGAGTTTGGGTTTGTGCTCCATAAAAACAAAAAAACAACAACATAATTTTTTTCTGTAGTGTTAGAATAAGGCAGATCGGCCGTTTGGTCTACGCTTGTAGAGTACGGCCAGGAGCTAATAATGTAAACACGTCCGTAGGGTTTATTACACTCCTGGTTCAGCCAATACAATACACAATACTGGCGATATGGTAGATACTCCACTTCTTGTTTCAATTTTACAATTATCTAGTGCAATTAGTACCGTATTGTCGCCAGTTATATTTCCAATAAAGTACTACTTGCACTATAGATAATTGTAAAATTGATAATTGTAAGACCATTTTTCCGTGCCACGTGGATTTGTCTATAAAAATTGTGTGGATAAACAAAAGAGGCATACAAGTACATGCCGTAGTTAAGGTTTTCGTTAGACTTTTCCCATAACAACTTTATATTTTCATGCTCACAAGAGTAAACAGACAGTACCATTTTAACCGAACCAAAACTTTATAACCGTTAAAAGGGGTGATATCCTACGAAAACCCCATAAGAGTAAAGCGATCCATCAATTTTTTGCATTAAAAAGTAGTGATATCAACACCCGAATGGCCACAACCAAGTTTCTCGTCCCAACAATTATAACTCAATCTACTGACAATTTGGTGGTTGTCAGTGATCTTGGCTCGGACAACGAACTGGGGCTCTGACGTCAATACATTTTACGGCACAAATTTGGAGCGTCCTTTACCTTTTTAATTATTTTATGTTTTCCTAAGTTTCATCGTTGAGCCTATTCTTGGATACCTTTACGTCAGGTTTCTGAATTCTTTCAGAAGGTGGGCCTAAATTATTCCATAAATTAACCGTTCGTGAAAAAAATTATGACCTGCCTATTCATGGGCTTGACAACAATGTTCCTATTTAAATTTGTGGCCTCGTGTTGGCAAATAGTTAGTAAATTGAAGCTTTGATATTGAATGACGGCCACCATGATTAAAGGTTAAGATATTTGTAACCATGATGTTGGCGCACATTAAATGCTAGTATAACGATGAAAGATTTAACCATTACAATCGAACCTCGTATGGTTTATTTGCAGGGTCAGTGATTCGATCAATAAACCTTGAAATTTTCTCAAGGACAGGCCGCGCAAGGGTAAGATACAGTTTGACATACACATCCGGTTTGACATATACACATCCGGTTTGCAAGAGGAAGTTGTACAGTTAATCGTGACGGAAGTATAATTTTTCTTATGAATAACAACAGAAATATGGCATGAGAAGTTCAAAACTAAATCCATTACAACTCCTAAAAGTGTGCTAACTGGCAAATTGCAATTAGTAGATCAGAGACCCAGTAGTATTGGGTATATCGATTTAACCCAAATATCGGCAACAGAGGATATCTGGTTGAATGGAAAGCTTCCAGGCTGAACACCAACTGTAAAGTGAGTTTCAGGAATTCTGAAAGAGAGAACTATTTGCATGTGAAAAAATAAACCGTAATTTTATGTTATTTGCAAATTTGCGTAAAGAAGGGAGTGTCAATATAGTTTCACCAAAATCGTCAAACATAATAAGATGTTGTACTTGATCCAGAACCGAGCCTTGGACTGTGCTGCTACGAATAGATACTTTGTGAGACAAGGGGACCATTTACTACTACAGTTTGACTTCGAGCCAACAACCAACCACGGATCCATTTCTGAACATGACCCACAATGCCATATTTAGTCATTTATGTAATTTATGGCGTGGTAATTTATGAGAGACACTATCAAATGCCTTAACATAGTCCTTATGTACCTCGTCAATGTTAGTGTATAGAATGTCACAAAAATATCACTGAAGATACTAAGCAAGTTCGTAATTGTAGAAGCCCCCCAGGCAGAAACCATACTTATTTTTAGAAAGTAAATTAAGACTAATATTGAATTAAAAGATATTATCATAAATTATAGCCTCACAAATTTAACAACAAAGAGAAGTTATACTTATTAAATAATAATTGTTCGGATCTCCCCGTTTTTTTTTGTAATTAGGGGTAACTTTTTTTAATAAATTTTTATTTTTTTAATTTTTAAAGTTAATTTCTTTGAGCCTTAAGTCAGCCGAAGCAACTTAATGCATGTATGGCTGATTAAATTTTAATGAAAGCAGAATGCCACACAGCTGTACAAGGATTAATTTGTAGAATATTGCTGTAGGGTATTACTGTAGAAAGTACTGTAAAAAGATGTTCCCTTACGAAAATAAGTCCACAACTCGTATGAAGAACACGAGTTTTTTAAATTTTCAACTCGAATATTTGTGGGTTTTAATCACAATACAAACATTTAAATCAATGAAACTAAGGAAGGTGATGTGAAGGCTGCTTACATGTACAACGTACCCACTATATTGCAACGAAATGGTGTAAAAGATGTTCCTTGACGAACATAAGCCTCCAAATCATATTGTTTTAAAACTTACAACTAATATGAAGCCCACAAGATTTTAATTTTCAGCTCGAATTTTTTAATGTTTTGGTCACCTACAAAACAACCCCTGAGTAAATACAATGCGTAATAAGATGAAAATAACCTTACCTGAAGTATGTTTATACAGTGTCCGCGGCCTATCTTGAGTTCGCCGCGGAACGAACACAGATAATCGATTGTACGTTTTTGGTAGCAGAGTGCCTTGTTGATATTCAAGATGGTTACAAAAACAATGGCGGCCATCGACTAAAGTCGCCCCCTCTAGGAAGACGTAGCCGCTCATAAAATACTTGCAGGACTCAAGATACGCCGTGCACACAATAATAAAAAAAAAAACCACATAAAGCAATAAAAGTTAGGCCGATAAAAATTAATTAAATGGTTCTCTGAAGTGTTTTTTTTTTTCACCAAACAAAATCAATAGCTTACATTTTGTTGTGGAATACAATATCTGTGTTTTAATTCAAGGGTCAGCGTGCAAAAGTTGCACATTTGGTAAAACTCATTCGTTAGCTCCAAGTTTTTAGTTGTGGCATGCCTCTGAACGACCCCTTGATTTGTTTCGAGGCGATCATGTGAACGGAGCAAAGAGCTGATGTGTCATCGGCTCCAGGAAATGTTTGATGAAAGTGCTGACGCGTGATCGGAATTTTTTTTATATTTTTAGACAGTGTCATAACAGAAACGTTTCATGCGCTGAGAAAAAACCCATGCGTACGCTCCCGAGAACCGCTTAATTAATTTTTAGCGGCCTTAAAGGAGATGATGTGAACGTTGCCTACACGATAGCCACCATATTGCTACGATATCATCATAGCTTATACAATATTTATTAGTAAATTTGTAAAAAGATTGGCACAAACTTGCGTGGTGGGGGAGCTAATGGTATTCATCACTCTTTCCTTGTTGATGGTGATCTTATAAGCCTCCAACACTAACCTGAATTTTTCTTTTTTTACACAATAGAGAACCTAAGTGGTACTAATATCAAGAACATTTATGATGTGTTGCGTCTAAACACTTTAAATAGCAAACATCATTGATCATGATAATATAAGACAAATTCAATAGGAATTCCGTTTGATCCGGTTGCATTATAACCTATTTTATTCCAACAAAAGCATTTTAGTTGGATTAGTCAAACACTAAAGGTGATATACATACTTCAGTTATTATTATGAGGGGAAATTGTGATCTCTTCGTCTGAAAATTTCTGAAATGTTTTTGCTAAGAATCGGAGGTAAAGGACAAATTTTGTTCAAGACGTGGACCAATCAGAGGTTGCGTTTTTGGAAACGCCTTGACATAATGAAAAAATTGTTTAGAGGAGAATTTTGAATTTTCGGCAGCAGTTAATTGATTGCAGTGTTTCGCTGTAGAACTGAGCTGAACTATGTATATTTTATGTAGTTTTATATTTCAGTGACTTTATTCTAACCCTGTATGTAATAATAATAATAGTAATAAAATGTTAGGTGCTGGAGCACACAGGTCTGAAAAGGACCCCAAAAGAGTCACTGAAATTCAGCCATAAAAAAGGAGAGGGGCAGCATTTAGATTACACGAAAAAATAGGCCAGCACAAGATTAAACAGTCAGAAGTCCAAGTCATTAAAAAAAAAAGCAATGAAAATAAAAGTGGCAACAATATAAAATAAATGTTCGGAATGCGCAGAGCCAGAGCCAGAGCTCTTTGTCAATTTTAGGGTTAAAGGGTTTAACGAGCGTTAACCACTCCTGGTCATCTGCCCGAAGCCCTAAGGCCCTATGTCTGCAACAGCCAGATTCCCAGGCGGTCACCCACCCAAGTATCAATCCAGCCCAATGCTGCTTAACTTTGTCAATTTTAGTAAGAAGCAGGCAATAATGCAGACAAACTATCGATGATGAGTCGCCAACAAGGTTCTTGGGAAATTGCGTGAAAAAGGAATAAAATAAATGACAAGAAATTTAACATAATAAATAACGTAATAAAATGTTATTGAAAAGTCTCAAGAAGTTTAAAAATTATCCTTCTGTTTCATTTACCCAACATGAAGTGGTAAAATCAATTAATTTGTGGGCGGGCGAAATTGTAAAAAGAAAGTGGTCTCCTGACAGGTCAAATACCCACAAGGTCACATGAAAACGTTATTTAATTTCCAACCGAAATATTGCTGGTCTTCGTCACCTAAAAACGAAATTTAAATGTAATAAGGGACAACAACAAAGTGGGAAAAGACAAATTTCCGCAAGGATACTTACAATAAAAGCCAATTAAAAGATAAAAAACATGAAAAACGGGACCAGCATGATGCTGCTGGTATAACCGGACCCGCCATCCTGGGTGTAGTCATGCGACCAATATGTCATATTTTATTAACATGAATGTCTTTAAACCATTTGCACCATTGTTCCATGTTGTTAAAATCATTCATGGTGTTCATAAGACGCATCACATTACGTTGTAATTAAATACAAAGTTCCCACGCTAGACTGTTGTGTAAGACTCCAAATTTAAATGAGTTAGCTATTTTTTCACTGTAAACCACCTTCCCTTTTTTCAGTGCAAGGCTTATGCCCTGTCTAGTGGTTGTGCAATGCCAACCACTAGGCCTTAAATTCTATGGAGTTTATTTTTTCCAACAAAAATGTCTTTTTATTTGGCCTACTTAACATCAAATTGCACATTATTAGAAGGGCTGCTCCAGAAAAATAATTATGCAAATTCGTTGAATTTGGAGTCGTACACAACTGCCCAACTCGGAGACTTTTTAATC
The DNA here is from genome assembly GCA_023313725.1 of Lithobius niger. NCBI lineage: Eukaryota > Metazoa > Arthropoda > Chilopoda > Lithobiomorpha > Lithobiidae > Lithobius > Lithobius niger. Next base: position 157,596 of record JAHWFP010006199.1, read on the forward strand.
AGCTTATACTTTTTATTTTTATGTTAATATCATTTTACAGTGAAAACCCTGATGAGGAACCCCGGTGGTTGTGTGTTTTTCACTGTATGTGAGGTTAAGCGATGCTTTCCCCATGCAAAAGCATTTTAACCCTTCATCCTGGCAGATTTTTTGTAATCCATGGATGAACTCTATTGCAACTATCGTTTTTCAATGAAAAGGTAAAGGCAAAAGGTAAGCCCTTTAATGTATCAAATAAATACGGATGCAAACCTATTTTCGTTGCCCTTTGGACTTACGTGTCAGACTGCCTGAGCGGGGAATGGAACCCACGACCTTTGAAATCAAAGGCCGAGGTCCTACCGCTGAGCCGTCTGACACGGTCGTGTCAGTATGGCTCAGCGGTTGAATCTCGGCCTTTTATTTCAAAGGTCGTGGGTTCGATTTCCCGCTCAGGCAGTCTAACATAGGTACAAAAGTCAACTTGAATAGGTTTGCATCCGTTTTTATTTAACCCATCTCGATCCCAGTGGCTTTCCGTCCTGTTTAAGACCTTAAATGACAGCTAGCAATACAAAGATGAGCCTTCAGTGTTCGGAATTCCAAAGATCCAAGCACTTTAATTGACGTTTTTAATTGTTCAGTTGTTAGTTTAAAATTATTAGTTTTTCTATGAAAAGGATGAATTTAGGTGGCTGATTATTTTCAGTCATGTGGCTACCGTTTACTACGTTTACTGATAGCTAATTTAAGTGTATCAAGCGCCAGATCGAATAACTGTAAGACCCCTAGTCCTAGAAATAGCCCAACAGTTCCACCCATGTCAGCACACAAACTCACAATCCCATAGGAGGCTGATTCTTCCACCACAACAATTCTCAAATCTGAAAAATACACTAGCACTCGTGTAGCAAGTCTATAGGCGAGTTTAAAAGTGTTAGAGATGTAATCTAAAGAATAGAGGGTGTCGGTGCACTTCTTAATGCAATCACATTCATTAAAAGTTATATCCTTGCTCAATATCGAAGTTGCTGCATTTGTCATTTCTTTCATCGTCGTGAAGTTTGCACAATTCGACAAATTGGAATCTTCTTGTATCGAACGCCAATCTAAAGTCATAATAAAACAAGGGGCTATACAGCGACTATCTAGACGCATTGGTCTTCTGTGCAGTTCGTCCACTTCCAAGGCGCACACCTCTCATGCACTACAACAGCTATTTCTATTATATAATCTAAAAACAGTAACCATCATAATTGCCCGTTGCAAACGTGTTAGCTTTTAAGCTTATGTTACGTTTTAGGCATAATTGTCAGCGTTTAGGCCTAATTTACAACTTTCATTTTGTAAGTAGCAACTAACGGAGATCTGGATTGTATACAGTAAGCCTATTCATTTTTGCAACACGGTATGCCTCCGCGCACACAGTTACAGTGTTACAACGTAATGCGCAACGTAGCCTAATATAGATCAGTGGTAGTAGGGAAGGGAGAGGAGAAATGCTGCAGCAGCGACTCGTAGCAACTATTGACGTTGCCATGGTAACGTGATTTTAGATCTAATTTTCATTTTTTAGGCCTAATTCTTTTAACGGCAGTTTTGGTTTCGTAAGTAGCAGATAGGCCTAATGGAGAATTTGGTTCGACCGTAAGCCTATTCATTCATGCAACAATGCGACAAGACATTTTTAGACGAAGCTAAAATGTTTTTGTTTTTACGGCTGCGTTAACACAAATCCTTAGGATTTCAATTCGACGATGAAATGTTATTATTTTATTTAATTACGTCGAAGAAGTCTATTAGCTATAAGGAGGTAACGATGTTTTAATTTGCCATGTTATTTAACTAACTTTTGACACTGAATCGAACGTTGTGACCAGTGGTCGTCAATTTCTGGTACCGTTGCAAAGTTGAAAAAAGCGACGGACGGACGGACCGACAAAGTCGTTGCAATAGTCTTCTCAGCCAGTACGGCTGTACAGAAGACTAAAAACAAAACAAAAATTGTGTGACATTTTTCTATTTTCTTAACGAAAATTAAAGCGTAGGCCTATTTGAAACCATATTTAAACCACTCTGAAGTAATTAAAACCAACGTTCAGTTTATGACTATTGTGTGCGCAGCGTATCTTGAGTCCTGTAAGTATTTTTCGAGCGACTACGTCTTCCTGGAGGGGGCGGCTTTAATCGACGGCCGCCATTGTTTTTGTAACCATCTTGGATATCAACAAGGCACTCTGCTGCCAAAAACGTACAATCGCTTATCTGTGTCGTTCTGCGGCGAACTCAAGATAGGCCGCGCACACTTTAATTTGATTCCTTAACTAAAATTGTGCACCTATTTTGAAATCAAATATGAACTGGTTCACAATAAACGATTTTGAAAAACCTATTTATGTTCCTGATTTGCAGCAATTGTGTGTGATGTTGAATATTTTTTTCACTGCCTGTAGGCTAGACTGTTTAATTTTTCATCTCTAATTATGCAGATATGTAGGGTGTTTAGAAAGGAAGGTCATTAAAACGGTTTGTTACTTTCAGTCACTGTAGACAGGAAGTGTAGAAATTTTCAAAAGTGCTGTCTCATTAACTTAATCTTCTTTGGCATAATATTTTTTCCAGGTGAGTGTGATGCGTCAGACTGGAAAACTGGAAAGAAATCTTATGTTAGTCTTGAACTAGTCAGTTTAAATTGTTATTTTTGCTCTTGAATTGTGTATGTGAGCCATTGCTATCTGACGAAAATTAACTGAATGCAAACTTCCATATTTCCTCCATCCAGTACCTGCTAAGTCTGGTTAGAATAGTACAAACGGAAATTACCATTTACCAAACTAATGCCAATTCACCCTTGAAATAGCAACCTGTACGTACAGGGATATAAAAGACGCCGATCCCATCTGGCCATTCACCATGGAACAGAAAGTTGGATTGCGTCTCCCTTAGCAAATAAACATGCTGCTGATACCAGAGGTTTTCCAAAAAAAAAAAAAAAACAGTATAAAATTCGAGTTTACTGACTGCTACTTCCAAAATTATTTATTTTTGTACTTCGCAAAAGTTGGTCAGAGTGCAACTATTAATTATGTTACCGTACAGTTAGGGAAACTGTTATATTCTATAGGGTAACAGGATTAAAAAAAGGATAAAACCTTGAGCCGAGGTTGATGTTGACTGACATCTCAAAATTGCGAGAGCAGCCTTTTATTTACATTTTTTTAGCTGATACCATCCAGCTTGACTGCTGTCACTAGTCCCACCAGTCTGCCCCACGCAAATAAAACTCCGGCACGCTTTACAACATCTATTAGCCTGGCAGACTATTCACACTATTTTCAAAATATTTGCAAATTGAAAATGAAACCTAACGTAAAGATTATGCAAATTCGACAAACTGAAACCGAAGAAAATCGAAAACCTGAAAAAAATATGGTCAGTGTTCTTCTTTGTGATCCAGGTTTAGACGATCCAAACGAAACGGAATCTTCCTATTTCGGTTGGGATGCTGCGATGAGGTAGAGCCAATTACTGGTGAATGGCTGAAATCTCTCACCACAGGAGCACTACTCTGGCGGTGTTAACAATGACAGGAGATAGAGAAGAGCAGGGTGCTCCATGACAGGACCAGCAGTGGGAAGTGAGTACGATGACTTCTGGCAATTGCTGACCAGACCTCCGTCATTGCTTCTGTTGGCCCTCAACTGGATCCATCAAAGGTGGAACAGGTCCCAAACCACCCATACCTAACCTTGAAAAGAACCTCGAATCACGTCTATTAGCGCTGGTATTTGACTTTATAGAGGGATTACAGGACTCGTATAAACTGCAGCTCGTGCGAGGTACTCTTAGTGTCAGTGGTCATTTGGTTTGAAGTTGCAGGTCGCAACTGTGAGTAGCAATTGTGCCACCATTCGTCACTTGAATTGCAAGGCACAATTGTGTAAATCCTGTGGCCATCATTTGTAATGACCTGGCGTTTCTTCCACTTCTGGCTTGCTCGAACTCTGTAATCGCTTGACAGTACAACGTTTCCAGGTAAAAATGTAGGTTTACGGGCTTTGTTAATACAAGGCTTTAATTGCGTCAACTGCCGCCTTTCAAGAGTTTCGCTTAAATTTGGCTTTATTGGGCCCAAGGCTGGTCAAAGCATTCGACCTTTCAACAAAATTCAGGGCTTCTCACCCATCATTGTATGGGGCGCAACACGATGAGCAAGCAAGAATCTGCGTAAAGCTTGTTTACGCAATGCACCACTATCCATTGCTTTAAAGGCCCTTTTAAATGATTTACAAGATTCTCAGCAAGGCATAGTAGAGGGGTTATAGGGAGCACCAGTGTAATGCCACTACTTTTCATAAACGCAGAAATTTCAGAAGAACACCATTGTGATCCGTTGTCAGTCACAAAAACACGTGGCAAGCCTTTAAAACAAAATAAATTTAGTAACGCCTTTACGGTGTTACAGGAAGTGGTGGAGTTCATAGTAAACATTTGAGGCCACTTAGAGAAAGTATAATTTCGCATGGAGCTAATCCCTTCAAGGATGAGGCCAAGGTCACTCACTTTTAGGTGTTTGTATACTTTCTTCTTCAGCTTGCTGGCTGCTGTCACAAGATTTCACTAAATTTTCAAGGTCGAACTCTAACTTCGCCCACCAGACACGAGAACAGGCAAACATCTGAAATAACTAGAGTCTCTCACCAAATCAACAATTTTGTTCCGACTTTCATATGGATTGAGATCTGGCCTATTATTTTCTTTTTGAGGCTAGCCAAGTCTAGTATACAACAAAACTTTATACAGTGTTTTATCCTGCTTTGTGCAGGAATAAAATAGGCAGAAATATAAGTGGAGCACAGGACAGAAATATAAGTGGAGCACAGGGCAGAAATGTAGGTGGAGCAGAGAGCAGAAATATAAGTGGAGCGCAGGGCAGAAATATAAGTGGAGCACTGGACATAAATATAAGTGGAGTGCAGGGCAGAAATATAAGTGGAGCACTGGACAGAAATACAAATTGAGCTCAGGACTGAAATATAAGTAGAGCACTGGACAGAAATACAAATTGAGCTCAGGATAGATATATAAGTAGAGCACTGGGCTGAGATATAAGTGTAGCACTGGACAGTTAATATAAGTGGAGCACTGGACTGAGATAAAAGTGTAGCACAGGGCAGAAACATATATATAATTGGAGCACAGGGCAGAAATATAAGTGGAGCACTTAACAGAAATACAAATGGAGCACTGGACAGAAATATAAGTGGAGCACTAGACAGAAACATAAGTGAGCACTGGACAGAGATATAAGTGCAGCACAGGGCAGAAATATATAAGTGGAGCACAGGGTAGAAATATAAGTGGAGTACAGGACAGAAATATAAGTGGAGCACAGGGCTTAAATGTATAAGTGGAGCAAAGGGCAGAAATATAAATGGGGCCCAAGGTAGAATGATAAGTAGAGCACAGGGCAGAAACCATGCATGTTTTTACCCTGTGAATGTAGAGGGTGAACATTACATAAGTATTATACCATATCTCGCTTAGTCACGTATGATCTTCAGAACATAATTATATGCCTAGTTTATTTATTTATTCCTACATTTATTTAAACATCTGAAATAAGTAACAAAGTTATGAACATGAAGTATTAAAATTTAATTTAGTTTCTTTCCATATCATATTTCTTTAATTCATTATTTTTCATATTTGTTACCAACACTTTCTATTATCATAAAATCATTCCATAAAAAGCAATAAACACGGATCATTTGTACCAAATAAAAAAAAAATTATGCGTAATGAATTTTGACGAATTGCAGTCACGTAGAAAAATCGGATAGATGCATCTATTTTGTCTAGCTACAGAAATGTTGCCAAACGGCCTCCACCAAAATGGTTTCCAGTAATTGTAGCTGCAATAATGTAGAATGACAAACGGTCATTGTAGGCCTAACCAGAAGTCGGCCATTTACCTATCTTTGACATTTGACTTCGTCGATTTCTTTTAGCATTGGGCTAAATATACGGTTTTGAAATAATAAATTGAGGTGTTGTGTGTAGAAAATTACCTGCATCTGTTCAACGCTCAAAACCACTTTTCTTTGCAGACAATCTACTGACATTTTGAAACCTTAAATGCATCTTCTTCACAGGGACTATGCCTCGTGTTTCTGTAGATGAGCTGAAATAAACCGAAAGATCTTTAAGCATCCACAAAATAAAAATGAGCTAAATAAATAAAGATGCAAACCTATAATACAGATGTCAGGCTGCCTGAGCGGGGAATCTACCCCACGACCTTTGAAACCAAAGAGCGAGGTCTTACCGCTGAGCCATACTGACACGGCCCAAAGGAAATGCTCATAGGCATTTAATATGGACATTTTTGTTGAGCCGTTGACTTTCAGTCATGTGTAATCCTTATTTCACGTTTGATTTATGTGTTCCATTCGTTTCACTTGGTGTGTGGCGCAAATAAATGTCCCTCCCGTGGCGATTGGAAATTGTATGTTTATGTGTATGTTAGTAGTGTAGTTTGCCCGTATCCACAACAGCTCGGCTACTTTCTACAATACTAATTCTTATCGTCTCATCTGTGACGTCACAGATGAGATGACGTATTGGGTTAGTGTTAGTATGACTATGCATTTTTATAGTGACTTGCACTTTTTTTATTAGATTTTGCGCGGCGTCTACCTCCTTTGAAGGTTGGAGTCAGAAAGAAAGATGGCTTCCGGTTGTAAGTACAGGTTTTGGACTTTGGTTTAACGCTTTTACACTTTGCTTTAACACGTTTGTACTTTGCTTTAACACTTTTTCATTTGGATTTAACACTTTTGTACTTTGATTTAACACGTTTGCATTTGGATTTAACACTTTTGCACTTGAATTTAACACTTATGTACTTTGCTTTAACACTTAAATATAAACAGAATTTAGCATTTGTACATTATAACTACTTTTTGCTGTAACAAATTAGCATGACTAGATAATAAGATATCAAGGATAATAAAAAATGGGTTAATGGTTAAAAAATACAAGGATATTACTTAACAGTAAGTTGAACAGATGATGAAACTTCAGTTGCAGCTTTCGTTGAAGCGTTGCTCAGCATTTTCTTCTATTCAATTGTCATAATTTACAGTTCAGGCAACGATTAGGAAAATTACAATTTTTTTTACTTAGAAAAAGTGACTACTAATTATTACTAAACTTTGAGAAAAATCCATAACGCATTTAAAGTTCAGTGTAATTCATTTCATTGAAACTTTTATGGTAAAATTATTTTCATTGCTTTAAGCCTTCTAACGTAACTTTTAAAAATTAGGGGAAAAAACACATCAAATGTTTTCGTAGGAAACTCATTCTTCGAGTTCTCCATGATATCCCACAAGTAGTTCAGTATGTATTGGGACGCGATCTATGGATGGTAGTAAAAACGGTCGACTGTGGTAGATCCACTGCCTGCAGTCTATTGCCGTAATGGTTGCTGTGATGTTGGGGGAGGGGGAGGGGGCAAGAATCCCTAAAAAACTAATCCAGGGGAAGGCAAAAAAATCCTTATTATCCTTATTAGTCCTTATTTCATAACTATTTTTTGAGTATTATACATTACGCAGAGCAAGCAAAATCATTCGAACAATAAAAATAAAAAAAACTACGTTTCTTCTCAGAGGGTGTAACGGGGGCCTATTTTTTTATGCCACTTCTTGTTAAAGTAGTAATTAAAATATATGCCTTACAGTATACAAGGTCTTCATAGTAATTTTATGTTTTTTTCATTATCTCGGTGATTGTGGATAAGGAGACGTTTTCAGTGTGAAACTGATTCACTGTATATGCCTGAATGTCTATCAAAACGAACCTCATTATTAGCTTGAACATAATCAAGCCAGATGTCGTGTTAGTGCCTCTGTGAATTTTTGTTTTTGACCACCTTTCTGAATTTTTTCTACTCGATTGGCGTTTTGGAAAGTTCTCACTATGGAGGAAACAGTGTGTTTGCTAATTTTATATATGTCAGCCACCTGAAAAAAGACAACTGCTGTAGCTATGTAGCTACTTATTGACTATTTTAAAAATTATTGAGTACCTCCTTACGGGTACGTCCCTCGTCCGCCATCAGCACCACTATTCGTTGTCGTTGTTCATTGGAGATTTTTTTGTAGCTGCCCCTTCGACGGCGAGGGTGGTGTGGAGCTTCGCTGTTTGGCACTTCCGCACGTTCGGTTTCGTGTGTGTTTTTTGCGTCTGCAACGTCTTCCTCATTTACGTTAGCTGGTGTAATAAATCTTCGATTATTCCACGTGAATCTGTGTCTGGTTGCTGCTGGCACAAACTAGCAAGTATCTCCAAAGCATTTTCCGTATCTTTGCCTCGATGTTTTGCCGAATGTTCGTGAAAAACTTTGCGAGAAACCAAATCGCAGCGGTATTCTGCGTTCGAAGCTGATAAGTTGGAGCGTCGTATAATAAATAATTTCGTCGATAAGCATTGCCGTAGTACAAATGAAGGGTAACCATAAAATTGTAATTTTTGTGATTTAGGTTACAACAATCCGTTTATTTTTTAAAGTGTTAAAGCAAAGTACATAAGTGTTAAATTCAAGTGCAAAAGTGTTAAATCCAAATGCAAACGTGTTAAATCAAAGTACAAAAGTGTTAAATCCAAATGCAAAAGTGTTAAAGCAAAGTACAAACGTGTTAAAGCAAAGTGCAATAGCGTTAAACCAAAGTCCAAAACCTGTAATATGTAAGGCCTGCTCGCTCTCTGATTGGTCGAGAGTCGGTCACGTGAGCGGAGGACGTTTCCGGTCGTCCCTCGAGCGGTAGGAATTGGAACTGAAAATGGAGGATTATTTTTAAGTAATATTTCTCTGATTCGTTGAGAGAGCTGGTAATGTGACCGACGCCTGCAGCGCCCTTCCGACGGAGATTAGAACTAACTGAATAAGACTGGTGGCAATTATTTGTAGTCGTTTAAATCTGATCACGACTAGACATGGATGTCGTTACACAAACCGATTTATCCTCGATGAAAGACATTCCTTCATCTGAAAAACGACTTCGAAACGTTTATGCTCCTTCAAGTGCATTAAACCCGAAGGTAGGATCGAGTTTCATTGATTCGTGCGAACGCATTTTAAAAATAACGGAGGTGAAACATTGTCATGTTTACGGACTTGTGATACAATATGGCAACACAAGACTTACAAAGGAGATATTCGCAAGATCGCTAGCCTATCATGCGAAGAGCTGCTCCATTGACTTGTATTCCATCGGAGGTGAATCTGTCGAACTCTATTGTTCCATACGTTTTAAAGAAAAAGTGGATGTGGGGTTTGTGATTTGCCTTTCAAGAATGATGGTTTCATCAATTGTGCCTACAATCGTTCTACTTTCAACAGAAGCCATTCGAAGAAATTTTTTGTCAATGTTATATGCTAAAGATTCTACTCCCGTACAAACAGTGGCATCCCAAGAGCTGCTTAGTTGTGAAGGTCAAGATAGCAGCGAAAGTTATGAATTTAAAAAAAAAAGGAAAAACAAACAGCGTTCTGTAGTGTAAATCGATAGTGGTAAACAAAAATAAAAATAAAAATTTCTCGCTGATACTAAAGTTGCGCCTCCCAACTCAGAGTTCATTCGCTTCAAAAATGTCAGACCGTGCACTTAATGCCCGTCTTAATGAGACGGCAATTACGAGGTTAAGAGACTGCATACAGACGTTTACAACCTCGGTCATAAACCTGCTATTTGATATGGTTGGCAATACGAGCGGGAAGATAAGACAGTATGTTCTGGACACCAAAAATGAACTTGAAAATACTTTTGAAACGAGAATAATGGAGGCTTCGCTTAGTAATAGCTTACTGGAAGAAGTTACAAACTTAAAAAGAAGTGCACTACAGACGGATTCAAGCGGTGATCCTCAGTATTTAGCTAACGGTAAACGAATAACGAATGTGGCTCCGGCTCTCCACTCTAGTGACGTCACCACCTTATCGTGGTGCAAGCAAAATTGTCTTTCATTAAATAGCCAACGTAACGCCTTCGACTCCAAAAACAAAATGATAAAGAACCTCTCACAACCTACTGAATCTACCGATGCAGCTAATAAACAGTATGTCGATTTCACAAATAATTTATTTGTGTCATTCAATTTTAATGCGCAGCTTAATCAACCCTGGTTTGTTTTTGCTCGAGATGCTAGTTTTGTTATGACACGAAATGCAAAGCTTACGATAATTTCCTTGTTTTGTGAAAAAGAGAATGTCGATTTAATAATTGTTAGAGTGGATTTTGGAAGGAATCCATTTACGTTCCACAAACCTAGTTACTTGAAAACAATGGAAGAAATTCCAAAGACAGACATATTCATCGAACCCGGTCAAGCCATTGTGGTTTCTAATAGTACGTATGTGAAAGAATATTTACAAGATACGAAAGTAGACGTTTTCTTTACTTTTATTTAAATTTGTTTTCTACAGTTTTTTTTCTTTTTTTTGCCTCCGGTCCTTTATCATCATCTGTATCTCTTTTTCTTTTTCTTTCGCTGTAAAGAAGTCGAAGAATTAGCGAATAGAACAATACTTTTTAAAGAATGTGTTTAAAATCTGGAGTAGCTTACTTTTCAATTGTTGCCTCCATTATTCGTCTTAAACTTTCTACGATGGCAGACACCATCGGCATGTTAAAAAAAAGTTGCTTTTATTTAAAAAAAGAATTAAAAAAAAGTTATTTGAAACTTTTAGGTTTATATTACTTAAGCTCACTTTCTCCTGTCTCAGGATTAATGAATGTTTGTGGCATTCTGTAAAAAAAAAAGAATCATGTGGTTAGGAAAAAGATTTAAAACTCTTTTTGGAGATGAGACAAGCTCATTCGTTGTTTGTTGTTCGTGGAGATGAGTCGTCAAGTTCAGTTCAAAGACGGGAAAATGGATCAACAAGAAGTTACAAGTTTAGAAAATGTTGACATTGAGCAGACAGTTAGCGAGTTGGGTGATCTCGTTCAAAAACTGTCAAATCAAACAGTTACTGTTTGTAATGAGGCGATTAATGAAAATTCTGAAGAATATTACGCCGCTTTAAGACGACTAAAGGAACAATTGAACAATCGTTTAGACGCACAGGAAGATATTTTACACGAACAAAATTATACTTTTCAAGCTTTTCAAGCAAGTGACTACTTACGACCGGATCCAGAAGAAAATATGGACACTAACGTGAAGGGACAACGCATTGCTAATTTAGGAACACCAGTATATGAAGGCGATGCTGTCAATCTAAGCTACGCACGTGAGAATTTCCTTCCATTAAATTCGAATCAGAACTGTTTTTACGCTAATCAGAAACGTATTGTTAACGTATCTGATCCAAACGACGAAAATGATGTTTGTACGTTACGTCGACGCTCAAAAAACCAAGAATTTGCAAACAATAACTTTTACAAACACTACACCACCCTTAGCTAATGAATGCTGGAAAAATGATTTTTTACAACAAAGAAAATTGCTGTAGAGGAAGTGATCGTATTTTCTGAAGATCCCAGAACCAACTTCCTTGTTAAATTGATGCTTGGTGACCATGAAATGGTGCTAGAAAAACAAGCTTTTGAACGTTTCGCAACTCTAAAATTGAGTGAGCCAATTTTAATTGAGGAAGGGAAGAGTCTAGAGGTTTATAACGTTGATAAAATCTCAACATATTTCAGTAAACCAAATGGTTTTGACAGCATTGTAAAAGCTGATATTTATTATTCATTTGTAGAGTAGTAATTTTTTCCTATATGTAAAAAATTAAAGAATAAACATCTTTAAATAAAATGTGTGCATAAGACAAACACCTCAAAAATAAGCATGATGTTACAGTTTTTAGTTAGGTCACCAACCTGTTCACTTGAAAAATGTCGTAGTCGGATCATGACATTCAAAAACGGTTATTGCCATCTCATGATTTTAGGAGATTAAGGGTTTCATATAAAAAGGGAAAGCTTTTCATGAGAGCTTCACACGTCTTCAAGAGTTCAACTTGTGTTCAAAGTGTCAGACAAGTCTTCAACTTGAAATCAGGTAAGTTTACAATTATTTTTTATATGTTATTAGGTAGATTTTAAAAAAGAGAATAAAGACTAATGTGACTTTGTTCTCTCTTTTTTTATTAGTAAAATGGCTTCCATACTCTTGCCAACAATGTCTCTCCCATTAAGTGTCACCGACCACGCTTTTGTGAATGTTTGCATATATGCAGAAAATATTCTTATTCATTTAAGAGACTACTCTAGAGCAACGTCAAGGTTTTTTCCATCCAAAAACGGTATTCCATTGTCGCTGCAACAATGGAAAATGTTCAAAGATAATTTCAACATTATTCAAACAAACGTGGTCGATGGAGACATGCACTAGAACTAGATCAAGGCCAAATACTGATCTATCCTCAGATCGAAAACAACCGGAAATACATTGTTTTCCAGCGTGAAGATGGGAAACCATACAATTTAAATTCAAGCTCATTTTCCACGTTGAGGTCATTAGCACCTGCTATCGACGTCATGGTGACGAAATTGAAATCTGAGATGGAGAACAAAGGTTAAATAATGACATAAAAATGTTGATACACGTTATCGGTTGAGTTTTTTTTTATTGTGTTTTAAACATTTTTAAAACGAAATAGTTCAGTTGCCTTCAGACTGTTGTGAGAGTAGGATGGATCTTACAGAAAAAGCTATGTGCGAAGCTTACGGAATAGTGTGCTTCGTATCCAACAATTTGCTAGCAAGAGGACAATCTTTTACAACAATGACACTTTTTAGTGGCGAATGAGTTAGTGTCACATGACGAATTGTAGCTGGGGGAGCATTTATGGCTTTATTTGCGTTTCAAGAGTGCAACATCGCGAGAGAAAGTGATGAATTTGTTAAAACTGACTGAACTTTCTACAGACTATACTGTACGTGCACTCGTCAGTGAAACAAGTCGAAAGCGTTGGATTACGAAAACGTGTATAAAAGATCCTGAAATGCTCGAACTATTGCAACCTAAGGAACTGAATTATTTGTGTTTCGAGATGAGTCTCATTAGATGGTGTGAAACATATTTACATACTGACTTTAAATTTGATTCTTTTCTGTTTGAATACTCTGCTCAGTTCCGTTTTATCATTGCATATTTGAATTGGTATCGTAAAATGCATACAGATTAAAAATAGTATAAAATACTGTTAAATTGTTTTTTATTACCACAACATGTTGCAAATGATAAAGTTGAAAATGCTTTGCATAAGCATCGAAACCGTCTTAGCAGGACACTTGGTCAGGATTTTAGTTGATTGTAAAATGGAAGCAATCAAAAGTTTTATCGAGGGGATGCAAGCTGGGTTTAAAGATGATGATGGTTTAATCGACAAAAGCTAACTATGGAGATCATTACTCGTTCTCAAGCTGGAATGTTTAAAAAATATATAACAACGATTGATCCTTTCGCCTAAATTTTCAGATATAGCCTACCCGACCTTTCATTGGGTATGCAGCTCGTACGATTTTGCGAAGATAGTCTGTCGTTCAGCCACCTTGACACATTTGTTCTGAACAATTTTGATTTACACGACAGAATTAAAACTTACTACGACAGTTATCACACGACACAAAAAATTACTCTAAATAGGATAGAGAATGAAATGTTGAAAACAGAGTTCTTAAAAGAACCAACACCTTTGTGGAGCGCACTTGTAACAAACGCCTTGCAAGACATAGAAGTCAGAGGTGTTTATATTTACGGCTCAATGGGAATTGGTAAAACGTTACTCGTTGAAGTGATACTACCAGACATTTGCGAATTAGGCTACATCATGACAATTGCATCTTTTACAGGTGTCAGACACGACGATCGCTATGTCTACATTCCAGATTGTTCTTCAGAACTCCTTGAGTATTCAATTTTGACCCTATATCGTTTGGTAGATAACGGAGCTTTCAATATTGGAAAACAAAAGATATTATTTAAAGGCAAGGTGATAATTGTTAGTAGATGTCAACCTCCGGAGGATGTAGCCTTCCTACGACGTTTTACCGTCATCTAAGCAGACACACCTTTATTCGCATCACCTCACACGAATAGAGTTACACCGCCCTACACGACTGACAAAGTGTGTATTTTTTTTATTTATTGTTTTTTCTTGTTCTAGTTTTCTAACTTTACAATTTCGTAACATGATTTTTTTTTTTTAAGATGCCACAAGGTTATTTGAGGGCAACACCTCCGCAATCGGCTGAAGACATGTCACCAGTCGACTCGATGTGTACAAGTCTATATGCCCTCAACGTGTGAGGATGTTTGTTTGCCAAACGTGTGGTTCGAAGTATAGACACAGAACCAGTCTTCTGAGACATCTACGCAATTGTCACCCAGCCGATGCCGATGCAAACTGTGTTGTTTGCGAGTGACATTTTTGAAAACCGCCGCACACTTCTTCTTCACCAGATACGCGCTCATGTTCCATCACCTACAGCTCCTCAAAACGTTTGCAGTCAGTGTAACGAAGGGTTTGTTTCAAGAATTGAATTGAACCGTCACCGTCATCGTTCTCATGTTGCGCCGAACAGAGCAGATATTCATATCAATGAAACAATCTCTTCGTTCAAGAAGACCAGAAGCTCTTTTCGGAATTATATTTCAAGATTTAGTTATGTGTTTCCGGACGACGAAACTCTTCATCCAAATTTGGAATTATTTTTGTTTAGTTTACACGAGCAGTTGTATTTTTTAGTTGAAGAGTTGTGTAGCAGCCTTCGTCAAGTTAAACTTGTGACGAGTGTCAAGCTAGAACTACACAAACCTCCTTCGAAATCAATTTCCATTTATTTATGTACAAAACCATACACAGTGTTACGTCTTGATCAAATTGAAGATGTTTTAAAAGAGGTTTACTTGGACTTGTTAAGACGTTTAGAGCATTACCAAAAGGAAGGTTCTGGTTGGGTTTTATGGAATATTCTTGCCTTGGATCTTCATTTTGCAAGATATCAACCCTTAGCTGGAGGTTGTTACAAACCATTAGATTCTTTTCTTGCACATAAAAAGGCGATAGTTAATGTCAAGTGTTACGATTTAAAATGTTTTGAATATTTCATATTACCCGCCTTACATCCTACTGCAAGTCATCCTAATAGGGTGAGCAATTACAAGCATTTGTTACACACTCTATGTGTTGATGAAATCTCTTATCCAGTACCTTTGCATTATGTTCGTAAATTTGAAATTTTAAACGATTTAAAGATTAATGTTTACGGTTATTCTGACAAAGAGGTCTATCCACTCTACATTAGCGAGAGGAATGGAGACGAAATAGTAAGGTTGATATTGTTGGAAGACAACTACAATTGTTTTATTAAGAATTTTAATCGATTGATATCGGACAGTGTTTTCAATAGGTATACTTGTGCATACTGTTTGTGCCCTCAACACGAAAGAAATGCATTACGCGAACATGAAATGTATTGTAAACAACATCCACCCAAAACCAAAACTGGTAGAAAAACCCGCCAAGTTTCCAAAAACGGTCGGCCTTTGAAGGTAGTGATATAACTCCACCAGGGAAAGGCCGCCAAGGTTAATCCTATTAGCCAAGTTAATCGCACATACTAATAGTTCGAAAGTTAAATGAAAACTAGAAGATTGCTACTAGCGGTAGCAATCTTCAAGTTTTCATTTAACGTCCAAAATATTATTCGGTGCGATTAACTTGGCTAATAGGATTAACCTTGGAGGCGTTTCCTTGGTGGAATGATATCACTACCTTCAAAGGCCGACCGTTTTTGGAAACTTGGCAGGTTTTTCTACCAGTTTTGGTTTTGGGTGGATATCACAACTTTCATAGGACTGTGAACATACATAAGGTAACACCATCTGTTTAGGATGCTTCAATCTCATTTTTGCACACACTGACTAACAATAGCTGATTTCGTTCGCTTCACTCACTCAATCAGCGCATCCCCTTCAGTTGTTTTGTTTATCCCTGCAACTTTCCCTTAATTTTTCAAGATTTCGATCACATTTAGTCATGCAGAAACCCCCGAAGTTCTCTGTTACTAACACAGCAGAACGCGAAACATTTTGTTTTTTGAGTTATTAACAAAAAAAAACCCCTTAGCTCCTGTATGCTCGTATTGTTGCGTAACCATCATCTAATGTGCATCCCTTTATTCTTACGCAATCCACGGCAGCGTTAATGTTTCCTTATTTTGTCCTTCGTTACAGTTCAGTTTTTAGTTCGTCCAGGCTTTTACAATAAATCTAAGGACCAGTCTTGATTGTTCAAGCTATTGTTGCTTAAAATCTGTGGTTGCAACTTGGAAAAGAAACGAAATTTAAATTCTCCGGTGGCAAATTTCAAAACCCTCCCACGCATTTGTCCTGACCCCTACAACCCCCAAACCAACAAAAGGACCATCCTCAGATCACCATGCATCCGTGTGCAAAAATTCAGGAACGTAGGTCTTCGCAATTTTGCGCTAGCCATTTAACATGGGAAAAATCGTATTATGTTACTGTCTAGTTAGCTAGCTAGCTAACTAGACAGTAACATAAAAACAACGTTATTGACGCATCTTTTTCTCTATGATTGGTGGACACTCATCCTTTAAATTTTAGTTTTTCTTAATCTCTGACCTTCCCCTTACATTTTCCACAATTTGAAACATTTCTGTCGCATTGGGATTTATCCTCAACATGCCAAAGTATGCTTTCAGTTGCTTACAGTTAACAGACACACGTCTGCGAGTGAGCCGCCTTTTTATCATTTACAGTAAATTTTTAACAATCGGATGTCTACAATGGGATAACCTACTGTTAATTGGTGGCGACACACTAGCGTGTGTCTAGATAAAGAGCAAAGAATTGTTATGCCAGAACCTGGGGAGAATATTATGAAGTTTAACAATTTTGCGAACAGTTGGCTGTCCCATCCCATTTGTGGTATACGCAGACTTTGAGTCGATATTAACTCCTATACAAGGATGTAAACCTAATGATGAGAATTCCTACATGTATGAATATCACTTACACAAACCTTGTGGTTATTGTTACGTTATGATTGATTGTTTAGGAGTGGTGTTATCTAGCGAACTGTATAGAGGTTCCGATTACGTGTCACGCTTTCTCTTAGCCATCGAAGCTGAGTATGTAAAAACGAGAGCTTTGTTAAAACAACCAAAACCATTAGTAATGACAGAATTAGACAAAATTCACTTTGGAAACAATAACTTGTGTCATATTTGTGAAGAACTCATCGTCGATGGTGAAATGAAGGTTCGCGATCACGACCACTATACGGGTGTTTATAGAGGTCCCGCTCACTCGCAATGTAATATCGAATACAATTTAAAAAAAACAATGCCTATGTTCTTTCATAATCTGACTCGGTACGATGGCCATCTCATAATGCAAGGTATTTCAACCTTTGGTAAACCAAATGTGAGTGTCATTCCAGAAAATGTGCAACATTACATGTCTATTCAAATTGATAATGTATTATACTTGGATTCTTTTAAATTTTTGCCGTCGTCTTTAGACAAATTGGTGTCATCGCTGGAAGATTCCCAACTTGATATTCTCAAGTATGAATATCCGGAGCAATGGCCTTTCTTAAAGCGTAAAGGGATATTTCCCTATGAATACTTAGACTCTTATGATAGATTTAAGGAAAAGGCTTTACCGCCAAAGGAAGCTTTTTTCTCTAGTTTGACTAAAGAAGGTGTCAGTGACGAGGACTATGAATATGCATTAAAGGTTTGGAACGAGATGGGTTGTAAAACATTTGCAGATTACTTTAATTTATATTTGCGTTTGGATTGTTTTTTATTAGCTTGTGTATTTACAGACTTCAGAAAGACTTGTTTAGAATGTTACAAGTTAGATCCTGCTCATTACTACAGCAGCCCCGGTCTTACATTTTCGGCCGCATTGAAAATGACAAAGATTCAGTTGGAGTTGTTGACCGACATCGATCAACACTTATTCATTGAAAGAGGAATACGAGGAGGTGTGTGTATGGTAACGAAACGATTTGCACGTTCCATTAACCCATTATAGGTGAGAACTATTGTCCTGAAAAACCTCATTCGTACATCATATATTTGGATGCCAATAACCTGTATGGGTGGAGCCTCAGTCAAGTGCTACCTTTTGCGGATTTTATGTGGCTGACGGAAGAACAAATCCTTGATTTAGACATTCTTGCCATAGAAGACGATGCAGCAAAAGGTTAGATTCTAGAAGTGAACCTGAATTATCCCCCGCACTTGCATGACCTTCATTCCGATTATCCATTGTGTCCCGAATCAATGTTCATCTGCTACGAGCAGCTGTCACCTTATTGTCAAGATTTGCATAAGATTCTTAACCTTTCGGACAGTTCTAGAAAACTCGCTCCAAATTTGCATCCCAAATCAAAATATATTGTTCATTACAGAGTCTTAAAGTATTATCTTTCACAAGGTTTAGTAATGAGTAAGATTTATCGTGTTTTGCCATTTGCGCAGAAAGCTTGGTTAAAACCATACATTGAACTAAATACGACAAAACGTCAACATGCCACTAACGCTTTCCACAAAGATTTTTATAAAACAATGACGAATTCTCCGTACGGTAAGACGGTTGAACAACCGAGCAAGCGAGTTAGCGTTAAAATTGAGAGTAAAGAGAGGAAACTGACTTCAAAACCAAACATGGAGAATTTCGTTGGTTTTGATGAAAATGTTGTTATTTTTAAGATGAGGAAAACCAAAGTGGTTCTATCACGTCCAATTTATGTTGGGTTCACTGTTCTCGATCTGAGCAAGTATTTAATGTTTGATTTTCACTACGGACATGTAAAAACCTTGTATGAAAACAACGCTTCATTGTTGTTCACAGACACTGATTCCTTATGTTATGAAATCTTTACGGATAATATATATGCAGACATGTTGTTGCGTCTAGATAGATACGATACAAGTGATTATCCTACAGATCATGCTTTGTACTTGACCCGGAACAAGAAAGTGCCAGGCGATGTTAACAAACTTGTTGGAAAAGGTATACAGAGACATGTACTGAAACAAGAAGTAACTCACAGGCATTACGTTGATGTACTACATAATCAAAATGTATATTGTTTTAAGATGAATTTTCTTCGGAAAAACTCACCAGCTAGTGACCGAAGAACAGAACAAACTGTGTTTAACCACTTACGATAATAAACGGTATCTATTAAGTGATGGCATTAGGAGTTTATCGTATGGACATTATTCCATACCTGATAATACATTGTAAAAAAGGTAAAACCGATAACGTGTATCAACAATGTTATTTTTTTTATTGATTCAAACTTGTAACAACACATTTTGTCATTTTTGTTTGAACTGTTGTATTTTTATGACGATTAAATTCCGAGATTCTTGTTACAACATGTAATAAAGCATATATGACAGAAAAAACGACTTTTTATTTTTCTTCCAATCTCAATGATGACACAATAGGTTAGTAACCTCCATTTTTAGTTCCAATTCCTACCGCTCGAGGGCCGACCGGAAACGTGCTCCACTCACGTGAGCGACTCTCGACCAATCAGAGAGCAAGCAGGCCTTAAATATTACTTACAACCGGAAGCCATCTCTCTTTCTGACTCCAACCTTCAAAGGAGGTAGACGCCACGCAAAATTTAATAAAAAAAGTAAAAGTCACTATAAAAATGCGTAGTCATACTAACACTAACCCAATACGTCATCTCATCTGTGATGTCACAGATGAGACGATAAGAATTTAGTATTGTGGAAGTAGCCGAGCTGGCGTAGAGTCGCAGAAATTACACTACTGACAACGAGTCCATTTCTCGCACGCGGGTAAAGACGTTTAAGGAAGCGACGATTTGCAGACTGAGCTTTAATGATTTAGTATGGATAAGGCAAGGATTGGTGCAGTTTAAACTTTGGCGTAATGCACTTTAGCCCTTCGTGGGTGTGAGAAAATAGTGATGGTTTTCGCTTTAATGCCATTACTTTGGTAACTAATATTAATGCACGGTGGTGACGTCACGCCAACACATTCCATGTTAACCGTAGCTGTTATACAGGGTGTTCGGAAATTGGTGTCAAATATTTTGAGGGTCCGCTGTGTGATCAAAGATAAGAAGAAAAAGTCCTATAAACATGGGTCCGGAAATGCACTAGTCTTTAGTTACAGCCCCCCCTAGGTTTGGGGTAAACAGTTCTTAAATACCTCGTAATGATTCACCGTTTCCATTCCAAACTCAGGATATGTGCCATATCATACCTGGTATTTCAGTACTTCATAATACAGTATTGGGTCGCAAAACTTATCAGAGGGAGAGGTAATTTTCTTATGGGGGGGGGGGGGATCAAACGTGGGGGAAGAGAGGAGTAACTGCTTTGGTCTTGTACTTTAATGAAACAAATTGTAGAAAAAACACATCGTGTGATTGAAAACAATCGAAAGTAGTACTGTACTTTCTTTCATTACGTGTAAAGACCAAGTAGGTTACATCGTTTTCCAAGTTTGTGCCCCCCCCCCTCCAAAAAAAAAACAACTACTGTACGTACATCTCTGTGGAGAGCACCAAACATTATCAATCGGTATCCTCGCCATTAAAAGTGAGGGATTTAATGTGTTTGTTTTCTACTCTTCAAGCAAAGAAGCTTAAAACTTAAAAGTGGGGGAATCCTTAGAATTCGGATGATCACTTGTTTCATTGGCCGAAGCGGCGAGAACAACATTACTGTACTCAACCCACACATTTGAATTTGGTTGCTTATTTGTTTGTTTGTTTGTTGCCTTTGTCTAACGCTCCAGCTTCCACAAAAATCATCGCATAAACTTGGTTTTGATTTGGAGGTAAATCTCCACCTCAGATTCTTTGTAGTTTTAAGTGTTAAAGACAAAAATCCTTGAAAACCCAACTTCTAAAAAACAATAACTTAGAAGTCTTAAAAGTTACATTACAGCGGGCAAGCTCTGCCATTCATTAGTTGCCATCCCCCTGTTACGATCTCCCTTCCAGAATGTAATAACATTTATTGACAAAAACAACAACGTTTGTGATGCGAAAAGGTACTGTAATCACAAATTCAAATTGAACATTCGCATATCTGTACAAGGTGACCTTGAACACCATTTGGAGAGTCCACATTTCGGGGTTGACAGACGACTTCTTGTTAATACAGGGGTTTGTTAAATCACTTGATGACTTAAATCTAAAGGTGACATTGTGATCCTTTGTTCACGTTTACTGTTCGGTAGTTCTCTTCCCTAAGTATGGAGTATCCAGACATCGAACTGGCAGACATGCACTACATGTATGGTCTTGCAGATGGAAATGCATTGGAAGCACGGCGTCTCTACGCTCAAAGGTATCCAGACAGGAATTTGCCATGTGCTAGAACGTTCAGTCGTATCCACCAGCGCTTACGGGAAACAGGCTCATTTGGGAGACGGACATCGGATGCTGGAAGACCCAGAACTGTGCGAACTGTTGGCTTGGAAGACAGAGTTCTCCAGCACATAGCAGAAAATCCATCGGATAGCACACGACGCATTGCACGCAGAGAGGGTGTCAGTAATTCGACGATTTGGGACATTTTGCATCATAACCTGCTATACCCCTACCATTTGCAACGTGTCCAAGGTCTTGGCGAAGCCGACCTTCCACCACGACGACGTTCTGTGTGCGACTGAATCATGAATGTGGAGCAGACGCTCATTTCCTGCCGTCTACCCTGTTTACAGATGAGGCTGGCTTCACACGTGATGGCATATTCAACTATCACAACAACAATCTTTGGGACCATGCAAATCCGCACGAGGTACAACAATCTAGACATCAACAACAATTTAGTCTAAACGTTTGGGCTGGAATTGTTGGTGATCATTTGGTAGGGCCTTTTTTTCTACCTCGACGCCTAAATGGAGAAACCTACATCCATTTCCTCCAGTATGACTTGCCCCAACTACTGGAAGACGTTCCCCTGGCAGTCAGGACACGAATGTGGCTTATGCACGATGGTGCACCTGCTCACTTCAGCCTTTTGGCCCGACATTACCTTGATGGAAGCTTTCCTGACAGATGGATTGGACGTGCAGGCCCAATAGCATGGCCTGCTAGATCTCCGGACTTAAACCCGTTAGACTTTTATCTTTGGGGACACTTAAAGTCACTCGTGTACAGTACACCAATTCCCAATGCTGATGTACTTCGCCAAAGGATTGTGGATGGATGCAACCAGATTCGCACAACCCCTGGAATCTTTGAACGGGTTCGTCGGTCCATGGCGCAGCGGCTTCGGAACTGCATCGAGGCAGAGGGGGGTCATTTTGAGCACCTACTATGATAAAACGCTTACGTTTAGTTTGTTTTCCGTCGTATTTATCTTTTTGAGTTGCTTGTCACAGAATGTTCTGGAGAGGAGGTCTTTTGCGGATGCGTATTGCAGTTAATTGCAGCAGAGCCGCAAATGCAATGATACTCAGTAAAACTTTGAGTAGCCATCTTCTGTTTACTTAATGATGTTTCATTTCTCGATTGTTTTCAATCACACAGTAATGTGATACGATGTGTTTTTTCTGGTATGTACAATTTGTTTCATTAAAGTACAAGACCAAAGCAGTTACTCCTCTCTTCCCCCACGTTTGAT